>CM040927.1:38198711-38376211 GCA_023029165.1 Gobiocypris rarus | reverse complement strand
AGTTTTATAATGGCACTGAATGGGGGTTGAGATTTTGAAGCCCTAAAAAGTGCATCTATTCATCATAAAGGTGCTCCACACGGCTCCACTGGGTTAATAAAGGCCTTCAGAAGAGAAGTTATGATTTAACTTATTTTTGTGTAAAGAAAAATATCAATATTTAAAACTTCCTAAACTAAAATAACTAGCTTCCGACAGAGTCCTCACACATCGATTTAAGGTATTGACGAATGTTGAAGCGCAGATGATCGAGCAAAACAAAACACCGGTCACGAATTAGAAATCTAAAATGAGAATGTTTTAAGAAAAATGTATTTCGTTATAAGAGAATAGGGGCTTGAGTTTGTTGCCCAGCACTATTTGTTTGAACCGCGAGAGGCGCCAACGTTTACGCTACATCATACATCACGTCAGGCATTACTCTTGCGTAGGCCGTCTGCGGAAGCTATTTTAGTTTATAAAGTTTTAAATATATATATTTTTTCTTCAAAACCCCACCACTTTGTTTTAAAAGGCCTTAATCAACCCCATGGAGCTGTGTGGAGTACTTTTATGATGGATGGATGCACTTTTTTTGGCCTTTCAAAATCTCGCCCCCCATTCACTGCCATTATAAAGCTTGGAAGACTCCGATTGTGTTTGTTTGAAAGAAGAAAGTCACATAGGATGACTTGAGGAGGAGTAAATCACGGGCTAATTTTCATTTTTGCGTGAACAAACCCTACTCAGTTAATTTAGTTTATTTATTTGAATATATTTCTACTCTTTAGTTATTTAAATCAAATTAAAGGGATAGTTCACCCAAAAATCTAAATTCTGTTGTCATTTACCAGTTCTGGTGCACCATTGACTTCCATAGTTTTGGGGGAAAATAATATGGAAGTCAATGGGGTCCATCAACTGTTATAGCTGTATATAGCTTTGGGAAAACTTGAGGATAAGTAAATGATGACAGATTTTCTCTGGTATTGCGATTGCATGAGATTATGATACCATGGTACTGAGTAATTACCCTGTTCATGAACCATTAGGATTTTTTTGGTTTTCCATGACAATTTAAAATATAATTTAGGCATTTAGCAGATGCTTTTACCCAAAGAAACTTACGAGAGAGAGAGAGAGAAAACCCATGGTACTACAATGGTATGGTATTTGTTGGTGATAAGCTTTTTAACTCAAAACAGCAAGAAACAATATCCAGAAAACAGCTGTAAATATATTCTGCTTAAGCACTTCTTAATCAAATTTGCTGTTTGTGTATCTGTTGACAGCCGGTGTAATGGAGCGACGGCCTATAATATTTCAGATAATGTTGATTTGTTGGTTTGATTCTCTCTGTATTTTGCTAGGATGGCGTCGGATGCGGAACTAACTGTGAATTCAGGTTCAGAAAATGATCATACTAGACCGTCTGGTGGACGTGTGGTAATCCATTTTGATTCATGGCAGCTAAAACACATCCAGATTGACCCGTCAAAGCCCGTTTGGGTGGAGTTGAGTGGTTCAAAGCCTGTTGGCTTAATGCACTTTGTGTCTGGCTTAACTATCTTTTTGAGATGTGTTTTTACAGACGTTCCCCTCACTGAATCCTGAACTTCAACATGAGACATCCGAGAACGAGTCTTTACGTTGTAATTTTGTGTTATTGGTCAGTGATCGAGCCTCCCAGATAAAGTCTGTATTCTTAAGAACTAGCTTGAGGTTTAAAGTGTGTAATTTCTTCAATCTTCCATTGGTCAGACACACTGCAGGCGACTGTACAGGGTCTTGTTTTGATATTTATATAAGCGTGTGGGAGGGTTTCGGTTCACGTGTGTTTGTGGTTGTGCGCTTTACACGTCTAGTTTCCTGCTGCATGGTTTCCCCAGATGACAGTTCTTGTCAACGGCAAACGCTGACACTGTATGACGAGTAAACACAGTGTGAAGTCTCCCTCCCTGTTGTGATGCTGTTTCTATTTATTTATCCAGTTGGTTTTGAATGATTTATTGTCACCCAACAGGTAAACTGCTCGTTTATGTTTGTATGATGGAGTTGGCCTTATTTAGGTTACTAAAACTAAATCAACTCTATGCATATAGCAGACTCGTGTACTGTACTCAGGGCTGTACGTTAACCTTTTTTGCACACAGCACTGGTGCTACAGAGGTGTGTGAGTGTGTGTTTGTGACTCTTAAGCTCCGCCCACTGCACACCTCCACGGACTCAGCTGTTTTCTAAAAGAATCGGTACAGTGTATATGTCTTATATAAATATGATAAACTAAAGACTCTTGGGAGATATGAAGGATCAAAATTGCTCTACAGATACTTAAGATTAACATGAGACTGGCAGAAACTATATGTGTGTGTGTGTGTTATGTACCCTTTAAAATTGTCAATTTTGTTTATATAGTCCAATATCTCAATCTATGACTACAATCTAAACAACATCCCAATTCAGCCTCACAACAACATTACACTTAATTGAAATTCAATTTAAAGAAGATCTACATTATCCATTTTCATGTGCCACCAAGCGGCATCTCCCACAGTTTCTGTTGAAGTGACTTAAACTGCAGTTCATCGACTGGCCACTAGGGACCGGCTCCAGAAGGGAGCAGAATCTCATTGAGCTCATGTTAAAAACTTTACAGCAGAATAAAACATGTTTACAGTCTTGGACAAATTCTAGTTTTGGTCTATACGGCTAGTTTTGCCCTTCATGACGACTGAGGAGGTGAATTTATTTATAACTCATTTGTTTACATTATATAAAGCCTTAAAGTTCTGCATAATTAAGGGCGTGGCCACTTTGAGTGACAGGTCGGTAGCCATTTATCTGCTGTCTGTTAGTCATCACGTCACCTCAGCTCCGCCCACATCCCGCCTCTTGCCCATTGTCAGTTATCCGGGAGTGGCGTGCGATGACGGGCTGCTAAGATGGCAACGCCAGCTCGACACTATTTTACGCTTCAAAACTGCTCTGCAGAATCCTATGGGTGATGTCACGGACACTACGCCCATATTTTTATTAGTGGTGGGCATAGATTAATCTCATCCAAAATAAAAGTTTGTGTTCACATAATATATGTGTGTTTTCTTTGTATAATTATTATGTATATAAATACACACACATGCATGTATATATTTAAGACATATTTGCATGTACATACTCTATATATATTTATATAATTTATCTTATATATAAATATAATTATTTTATATATAAATATTACATATTTTTCTTAAATATATACATGCATGTGTGTGTATTTATATATACATAATATTTATACAAAGAAAACACACATATATTATGTAAACACAAACTTTTATTTTGGATGAGATTAATCTAGATTAAAGCTACAATGTGTAACTTTTTAGTTTATTCTTAGCTAAAAACACTTAGTTCTTTCAAAAATATGTGCTCATTAATGTATATTTACTTCTTTCAAGTAATAAAGTATTCTTGTAAGTTTATAATATACCATTGAAAATACATACGGGTGATGGGTTCGAATGCGCGTCGCCATGTTGCCCTCCATCTTGAAAGTACAGTAGCCAAAGAGGACATACCCGTAAATTCAAGCTTTTAACACTCGATGGGACTGTGTCGAATGTGAAGAGGGGATTGCTTGAGACTGATATAGCCTACAATGTAAACTTTGCCTTACGCTAGTGATGTCGCATACATATACAGAATAACGATAGCACCGATAAAAGTTACGTTACTAAGATTAGCTTGCATTCGTCTGGGAACCTGATCGCTGATTTTAGCAATGAAATGGTAAAAAATAACGAAAAGGTAAAACTATTATTCATTTTACATAGATGTCTTAACCTACATGTTAACTGACAAATAAAATAACTGCAAATTATAATAGTTTTCTAAAGTAACCTGGAAGCCATGTTATTCTTGGACTAAATCAGCCACCGTAGGAGTTAAAACGAAATTGAGAGGAACAGAAACTAATATTCACTGGATGGTCATATACCTTTTCAACGCTAGATGGGGGAAAATATCACACAGTGTAGCTTTAATCTATGCCCACCACTAATTTTTATACAGTCTGTGTGCCACGCATAGTGGACGATTTCTGCCACCTGTTGGTAAACAAACACTTTTAAAATGAAAATGGCATGAAATGACCATTATAACCCGTGGATGGCTGCAGAGGAGCACTCATTTGCCATAATTATTTTCACAGATTATTAAACACTATCATAGCAAACTTTAGTCCTTTTGTTGATCTGAAGTATGACCGCAGATGCAGATTGGCTATCTAGCTAACTCTGGCACAACATTTGTGTTGTTTATGGTCACTCTTAAACAAATGATGGCAAGTACAGGGAAAGTCACAAAGTCTCATGTCATTTAGATGAAGGAAGCTTTTTTGTTTTTCATTAAGCCCAGACCCCAACAGACTAGAAGGGTTAATTATTTAACTTGATCAAAATGCAAAATAAACAATATAAACTGTATCGCACGCATGCTACTGCACACACAGTTTTATTCGTAGCAGGCGTCCCTGCCTACACTTACTATTGGTACCGTATAAAGTATGGATATGTGCATTTTTATCAATATGTGGAGTATACAACCACAGCACACTCCAGTAGATACCGTATCCCACAATGCAATACTTAACCTGACCTTTCATTTCCAGTGTGAAACAAACCATAAGAAAAATCAACCAGTTTGAGCCTGGTTTTGTACAATATTAAGATAAGTTTTTTATTATGAGCATAATCATTTTCCACTTAAAATCCTCAAACACTTTAAAATCATTAAAAAATAGTTGTTGAAAGTGCTCCAAATAATACGGTGATGGTGTTGATATTATGGTGTGGCCGTCCCGGTTCCCAATTAAAATTATTATTAAAACCTTCTTGTTATCGTTGTTAGATGAGAAAGTTCAGGCTTGAATCATGTCGAGTGTGCAGAAATGTGTTGGTGAGACTGAAAGGTCATTTGTTAACTGGACGGGTTACACTAACCACACTCTTTTCTATTGCACCGCTGGGTGTTATTTCATTGGAAGAGGCTTTCAACACTTCAGTGTTGCTTTAAATCAGTTGAGGTTTGTGTGAGATGTTTCTAAGATCAGATTTGATAGCGGGGATGTCGTTCACTGACAGGATGCCCGCTCTTCTCACTTCTTGTTGCTTTTCATATCAACACGAGTAGCGCTTCAGTTGTCAGTTCTCGACACACTGAATTGATTGATTGTGGGTAAGTTAGTCATTTAATATATTTCATTCTCATTTGTGGTGGTTCAGAGGTTTCATGTGAGCGTCTAATGTTGATGTGAAGAGTCCTGATGGATTGTATTCTCTTGTGTATCGAGTGCAGATGCAGTCGCTGAGTTTGCTGAGCTGTGTGTTGAGAAGTCTCTGGTAGTTTAATCCCAAATCGGTCCATCAGTCGTCACAAATGACATTGAGATACACACTTCCCATTGAGCTTTAAATGAACAGTTCGACTAAAAATGAAAGTTGTGTGATTTATTCACCCTGATGTTGTTGTAGGGCGCTTACTTTTTTCACAAGAACTTCTCCTAACTAACTATTTCTGCTTTTATATATAACAGATTAATATAACAGATTTAGCCTCACTAGTGTTATTTTAGTATCATTGAGATAATAATATATTTTTGTTAATATTTTGAATATATTTGAACTCTGCTTTCATTTTAATTTTTGATAAAAGTTTTTGTAATTCTGTTGTCATTTTAATTAGTTATTTTTATAATTTTTACAAAATTAATTTAAACTAAATCAGAAAAAAGAAAAGTGTTTTATTTTGTATTTTATTTTATGTCACTTAACATTTATTTATTTCAAGTAAACTGATTTTTTTAATGGTTTTAGTTTATTAGCTATAATAACACTGATACTAGCAAAATCGATATATTTAATAAAATACGTCAACATAATGTTCTTCGTCTTTCCTTCCTGTGACGGCCGTCCCAGACAGAAGCTAAAATACTAGGGATGCACCGAAATGAAAATTCTTGGTGTTGTTGAAGCATGTAAACCTGTTGTAAGGGACTGCAAAACAACATCAGGAAACTTTAAAACAGCATAATCGAGGCACTTTAATGATGACTCGTGAAGCTCTGATCTGCAGTGCTAAATATGTGAGTTCATTCTTAAAAGTGCTTCAGATCTGCCACATGCATTTCCAAATCACATTTTAAGCAACCGTTTGGTTCAACATCCTGTGTTTCTGCTTTTACTCTGAACGTCTCTCCTCTCCGCCGACGCCCCACTTACTGCCAGATTGCACATTTTGCTCCGTGGATAGTTAATTGACTCAGCGCTTGAATAATTCATCTCTCTCTCTCTCTGGTGAGTCACGTTTCCACCGCTGTCTGACTGGCTCTGATGCGATGGATGCACGGTGCAGCTGATGTGCGGTTACTCATGTTGACTAGTCAACTAGCGGGCTAGAAGAGTCCCTGGCTCTATGTTTACACTCTTAAAGGAACACTCCACTTTTTTTGAAAATAGGCTCATTTTCCAAGTCCCCTAGAGTTAAATAGTTGAGTTTTACCGTTTTTGAATCCATTCAGCTGATCTTTGTATCTGGCGGTAGCACTTTTAGCATAGCTTAGCATACATCATTGATTCTAATCAGTCCATTAGCGTCTCATTCAAAAAATGACCAAAGACACTTTCAATATTTTCCTATTTAAAACTTGACTCTTCTACAGTTACATCGTGCTAAGACCACTGAAAATGAAAAGTTGTGATTTTCTACACCTATATGGCTAGGAACTACTTTCTCATTCCTGCGTAATAGTCTGGGATCTTCACGGCTGTACCATGGCTGCAGCGGCGCAGTGATATCACGCAGCGCTGAAAGTAGCCCCAGCTAGGTAACTCTCAATGTGACTGGCACTAAGTTCGTGTAGTTGCAGAGAAGTTTCAGGCTTGCAGCCGAGAAATTGTGTTGTGGATTTCCCTGTGTGATTAGCCATGGTTCTGTGTGTTGTAAAGGGCTGTGATAGTAAGTCGAAGGTGTACCACCACCATGTTTCACAGAATACCAACGAATCACTGCGCCGCTGCAGCCATGGTACAGCCGTGAAGATCCGAGACTATCACGCAGGAATGAGAAAGTAGTTCCTAGCCATATAGGTTATTCATTTTAACAACAATTTATTAAAAGTTATTAACATATTTAGAATTTTTCAAATTTCATTTTTTTTTTCATTTAAATTTTTCTGGATTCCATTTTTAATGCTTAAATAAAATTTTTGTAAAATTTTTTTTGTCTAATTAATTTAAATGATAAAACCTTATAAAATGTAATGACAATTTAGTAAACGTTTAAAGGAACACTCCACCGTTTTTATAAATAGGGCTTATTCAACATCTTTCCTACATTTAGATATGTGGGCAAATGTATTTTTGTCTCAGTGCATGCATTGTTTTAGTTTGGCAGGGTCGCCGCTAGCTTAGCTTAGCATAATGAATGGAATCCTATGTTGCCAGCTAGCATGTCTCGAGTAAAAGTGATCCAAAAGTGGGCTGCGTGTTCACAACGAGTACAAATAGCGATGGAGATTAAGACTAGGGGATTTCCGAATTTTTCTTGTCTAATTAATTGAAATTATAAAACCTTATAAAATGTAATGACAATTTATTAAATGTTTTAAAAAACATACAGGGCCCTATGAAGTATTTTCTTTTCCCTCCCTCAAATTCCATTTTAATTATAAATTATTATTATCATTTTTTTTTTTTTCAAATTGTGTTTTATGTTTAAAGTTTTCTGGATTCCAATGTAATGGTTTACTTAAATGTTAATAATCAAAATTATTCATAAAAACACCTATTTATTTATTTATTTATTTGTTTATTTATTTATTTGAATTGAAATGGTTTTTTTCACCCCCAGAAATAATGTTGTGTATTAATTTTTCTGCCAGTCAAATGAAAGCATAAAGCATTAATCTAATCGCTATTTTAATCATATGAAATTAAACACACAACACACTTAAACACACTTAATTAAATTTTTTTTATTATTCCTTAAATAAAGTTTTAATAATAATTTATTATTATTATTAGTGTTAGTATTATTATTACATTGAGACATAGCTAGATTCTACTGTACAACAGTGATATATTTCTATCACAATTAAACCAAATATTTATTTTGATAAGTTGCCATGAAGACCTTTGAGACTGGATTGAGCGATTCTGTCCATTTTTCCCGGATCACAGGAATCATAGGACCCTAGTTCTGCTGCCGTTGCTGTCAAACCCCCTTTTTGGAAGCTTTTATTAGAGTGCATGTAAATTACTTGATTAGTTCACTCTTCAAATGAACTCTCAAATGTCTACATTTTGAACACAAATTCAAGTTCACTTTATTTTAATGCTTGATTCAAATTATATTTGGCCATTACGAGTTTGCTATATTAGAAAATGTCACACAGCCTCACTTGTGGTCAGAGGAGCTGTTTGTGGTGTGACTAGGCCACACTGTTTATACTGTAGCGCCTCACATGCACGCCTCTGAGCCGTTCTCACTTCTGCATTTTACCATCCTGGTTCCCGGTAAAATTTAGAGCGTAACATTCTCCTCATGAGGCACATCATAAAAGCAAAGACCAAATTAGATCAGTCACAACTATGACTGGAAAAAAACATTACACAACGGTCAAACTCTCGGTCAAGACTCGCTTCTCTTCACACGGCACAAATGAACTGGATTTAGAGATGCATCGACCTTGAGAAGTAGCTCAAGACCAATCACCGTAACTTCACAGATCACTGAATACACTTGAGGAGCTCTTTTCCAAAACGCTATAAATCCATTTGAATAGTTTTCATGAAAAGATCATTTTCATTTTCTTTTAATTTGGCGTTTATCGCGTTTGGAAAAGAGCTCTTTACTTCTTCTTAGAACAAAAATATGTCACAGATCTGTTTTACTGCAGTGTTGAGGAAAGTTACTTTTAGCTAAAAAAGTATCGGACCCACTTTATATTAGGTGGGCTTTATAACTATGAACTAACATTTAAATGAATCATTTGATAGCATGCAATTATTTTGTACATGTACTTACATTCAAAAAATTACCTGTCATATTAAACAACATTGTAATATTGTGATTTTTTTGGTTTAGTTGCTTGTGTTTCATCGTATAATTCCTGTAGAAACGTGATGAAACACAGCAACTAAACCCAAATAAAAGACAGTATTGCTCTCTTTATAATGTTGTGTAATATGACGGTCCCAATTAGAGCCTGACAGGCCGTTACATCTGTCTGCCGATTTTGTTGGCCGTTATGAGCCTGGCATTGGCGTTAATGCCTCAGATATGAACGTGTGAATATTCACACAAAATGATGTCAAAATGCCGGTCTTGTCGAGTATCATCGTAAATATAGACAGTTGTGTCTTAAAGGAACACTGGACCCACTTTATATTAGGTGTCCTTAACTACTATGTACTAACATTTTAATTAATAATTTGATACATTGCACTTATTCTGTCCATACATGTTTTTACATTGTACTTATATTTTAAAAAATACCTGCATGTAATTACATCTGTAATTAATTTATGTAGTTACATTTGTAATTACACAGTTGACACTTCCCTTACACCTAACCCTACCCTTAAACTCACCCATCCCACCACACCTGTCCCTAACCCTACCCTTAAACTGACCCATCCCACCACACCTGTCCCTAACCCTACCCTTAAACTGACCCATCCCACCACACCTGTCCCTAACCCTACCCTTAAACTGACCCATCCCATCACACCTGTCCCTAACCCTACCCTTAAACTGACCCATCCCACCACACCTGTCCCTAACCCTACCCTTAAACTTACCCATCCCAACAAACCTGTCCCTAACCCTACCCTTAAACTTACCCATCCCACCTCACCTGTCCCTAACCCTACCCGTATCCCACCTCAATATCAGCAAAGGTGTTTTGCAACACAATATGAACACAGTAAGTACATTGTACTTATTTTTTTATGTAAGTACATAGTAGTTAAGGCCACCTAATATAAAGTGGGGCCGGAACACTCCACCGTTTTTATAAATAGGGCTTATTCAACTTCTTTCCTACATTTAGATATGTGGGCAAATGCATGTTTGTCTCAGTGCATGCATTGTTTTAGTTTGGCAGGGCCGCTAGCTTAGCTTAGCATAATGAATGGAATCCTATGTTGCCAGCTAGCATGTCCCGAGTAAAAGTGATCCCAAACCCCCCCCACCCCCACCTAATTACTTCTTGTGGCCTGCGTATTCACAATGAATACAAATAGCGATGCAGATTAAGACTAGGCGATTTCCTAGGCAGATATTAACTTGGGACTATATTATGGGGAAGCACAGACGAAGCACTGCTACTGCAGAGATATCACGCAACACATGCACAACATAAGCCGGTATGTTGACGGATGTTTGGGGATTTCATGTGTTGTGTGACATCTCTGCGCACAAGTAGCAGTAAATCTGCTCTGGTCTACTCTTATCTAAGATTACGCTACTCCTACATCCTACATCATGAGCCGGGGGTTCAGCGTTCACCGCCGGAACTCGACTCACGTACGGCCGTTACCGGAAGCCAGTGATTATAGTTTAAAGTTTCACTTCAGAAGGTTGTTATTAACCCCGTGGAGCCGTGTGGAGCACTTTTATGATGGATGGATGCGCTTTTTTGGGCTTAAAAATCTCAGGTACCATTACAAAGCTTGGAAGAGCCAGGATAATTTTTTATGTAACTCAGATTGTGTTTGACTGAAGGAAGGATTCTGGGGTGAACTAGCCCTTTAGTAACTTAAAAAAAAAACAACTAAAAACAACAACTTTCCATTTTGGCAAATGTAAAGGTCCTTTCAAACCAAAAATGAAATGAATTAGCCTCAGGCTGAAGGAGATGCAAATCAAATACATAAAGTATATCTGTATTCTTCCATATTTAATTATTGCAGGTTTGCATAAAATTCTGAGTTTGCATATCGATTTTGAGGAACTCTGAATCAGTTTTTGTGCAAGTGAGATGAGTAAATGCATGCTCACATTTAGTCCAGAACTAAAATAACCATCACGTTAATACACACATCGCGCACAACACACCGCAATCACTCAACGTGGCGACGACAGCTGTCACTCAGTCATGGGAAAACAAAGTAACTTGCATTACTTGTCAGATATTGTGTTGTAAAAGCAAAAGTAAAAGTAATTTACAAGTAATGCTACTTTACTAGTTACACTGTGTTACTGTACAAGTTAAAATTGTATTCTACATGCAGCTTAAACTGAGTGTTTATTTTAATGAGATTGTTTTGATCTAATCCTCCACATCAGATCGGTCTTGAGTTCATGTTTGAAACACTACAAGCTAAAAAAACAAGAACTGCTTTTGACCGTGTTTGCAGTAGCAGAAGGAAAATGACACTTCTGCAAACCCGTATCTCAATTGAACTGTACCTACACTAACTGTGTGACTTCCTGTGTGTCTGAGCGATGGAAATGCAGTGAGAACGTGTTAATTAGATGCTGCCCAGTTTTCCTTACATGCACTAGAAAGCGTATGATCCACGGCAGGCTCTCCACTAGTAATGAACTAGTGCTAAAATTAGCCAAACCCAAAGAATGAGCTGTGAAATACACAAGTCAAGATGTGCGTTTGCGAATATCAAATGCAGTATGTGTGATGGTGCATGTGAAATCACTGTGGTTTTGTACTTGAAGATTAAAAACACACTACTAAAATTACAAAAATGTAAAAAAAAAATGTAAAAGGCTGCAACAACTAATTCAAAAAAATCGTTCATTATCGATAATGAAAACCATCAATATTGTCTCTGTATGCAAAGCTTCCATCAGTCCATCAAGCTTAAGTGGAAAAGAAATTACGTTTTTTGAGGAAAACATTTTAGAATGTTTCTCCACACAATGGACTTCAATTGCAACTAGGGTTGTGTACCGAACCCGGTGCCAATATGGTACTTTTATAACCGGTATGTACCGGACCGAATCAGAACGCAGATTTTGGTGCCACTGAAGTTCAAACGTGCTTTCGCGCTTTGGCTGGCGCCGAGCAAGAGACAGACACGCTCAGCGCTCGTCACATATCACCACTTTTCAATGTTTTCAACCACATCATGTTTATTTTAGGTTTCAGACGTGTAAATGCTGTAAAGAGTACTAGCAAAAAATACACACTGATGTCTAGGGCTGTGTATCACCAACAAAGTCACGATACGATACGCATCACGATACTAAAGTCACGATACGATACGCATCACGATACTAAAGTCACGATACGATACGCATCACGGTACTAAAGTCACGATACGTATCACGATACTAAAGTCACGATATGATACACATCACGATACTAAAGTCACAATATGATACGCATCACGATACTAAAGTCACGATACGCATCACGATACTAAAGTCACAATATGATACGCATCACGATACGATACGCATCACGATACTAAAGTCACGATACGATACGCATCACGATACTAAAGTCACGATATGATACGCATCACGATACTAAAGTCACGATATGCATCACGATACTAAAGTCACAATATGATACGCATCACGATACTAAAGTCACAATATGATACGCATCACGATACTAAAGTCACAATACGCATCACGATACTAAAGTCACAATATGATACGCATCACGATACGATGCGCATCACGATACTAAAGTCACGATACTAAAGTCACGATACTAAAGTCACGATACGTATCACGATACTAAAGTCACGATATGATACACATCACGATACTAAAGTCACGATATGATACGCATCACGATACTAAAGTCACAATATGATACGCATCACGATACTAAAGTCACAATATGATACGCATCACGATACTAAAGTCACAATATGATACGCATCACGATACGATACGCATCACGATACTAAAGTCACAATATGATACTCATCACGATACTAAAGTCACAATATGATACGCATCACGATACGCATCACGACACTAAAGTCACAATATGATACGCATCACGATACGATACGCATCACGATACTAAAGTCACGATACTAAAGTCACGATACGATACGCATCACGATACTAAAGTCACGATACGATATACATCACAATACTAAAGTCACGATACGATACGCATCACGATACTAAAGTCACGATACGATACGCATCACGATACTAAAGTCACGATACGATGCGCATCACGATACTAAAGTCACGATATGATACGCATCACGATACTAAAGTCACGATACGATACGCATCACGATACTAAAGTCACGATACGATACCCATCACGATACTAAAGTCACGATACGATACGTATCACGATATGGATAAATTTGTTATTTAAATTTCTTTTGAGCAGAGTTTAGTAACATGTAATATCTGTTTATAGAACAACCAGTGTTATAACAGTTGTGACAAGTGAAAAAACTATTTAGTTTTTGTCTTAAAAAATTATGAGTTAAAAAAAAAAAAAAAAAAAATTGTCATTAAAAAATAATGAGTTAAAATAAATTAATAAATTGTCATTAAAAAATAATGAGTTAAAATAAAAAAAATAAAACAATTGTCAAAAAATAAGAAGCTTGGAATGGCTCGATTCAAACTCATTATTTTGGATATATATCTGGTACACACATCTCTCAACTAATGCTGTAAAAAATGGGAGTCAGTTGTAGCCTATTATAATATTAAAGGTAAATTACCTAACTGATTTGTACAAACACTTAAATTACACTCAATATTTTGTTTTTAAAGAAAAAAAGTTATAATATAAACTTTGCAAATTACATAATCATATTTCTACTCCATTTAGTTTTTGAAATAGGAACATTTAAAGGGTGGCTGTCATGAAAAACTTTCCAGATTACTTCAAATATGCATTAAATATTGAAAAAACTTAAAAAATATATATAATGAAAATGTATTATGGTGCATATATTTATCAAAATGCTCCTCTAGAGTTGATTTTTCTAGCTGACTAACGAGTTTGTGGACACTGGATTTGGTTTTTCTGAGGTAAATGTGACATTATGTGAATTGTTTACAAGTTTTACTGCCGTCTTTCCGCGTTTGAATCACTGACTGAGCGATCACATGAGACATGATACGGATTTCGGTAAGTTGTAGGCGTACTGTATTTTCAAACTAGGGCTGTCACTTTTTATTCGATATTCGAATATGACGTGAAATATCCGTAATCGAACTATAAATAAACTATCCGGTTTTTAAAGTGCCATGTAGCGCATTTTTAACAGACTATGATTAGACCGTTTATTTTTTAGTTTATTGTTTGCCCTCTCTCATCCAATAGAGGGCGCTCTAAACGTATTGTAGCGTAGGCCCATGACCAAATCAAGCGAACAATTGCCAGTCTGTTTTGAAAATGGAATGATAACTCTCATAACGGCCAGACTGAGCGGACAATTCACCCTTCGCAGCAAGTTTGATTGACAGTAGATCTGAGCAGTCAAATTGCCAAATTTGACTGCGGCGTGTTGTCAGTGTCCTCTTTTCTCCGCGATGTATTTTCTCCTAATGAGAACGTGTGTGTGTGTGTGTGTGTCAAGAGCGCCATGGCTTGTCGGGCATATAGCAAAAGTAACTAAAGGGGGCGGGTCTTTGCGAACGGTAGATATTCTAATACATTGCTTGATATTTGATATCAGTTCGAATTATATTTTTCTCAAAAATGACAGCCCTACTTCAAACGGCACTGCGCGATCCCAGCTGAGGAATAGGGTCTTATCTAGCAAAAATTTAAATTTGTATACTTTTTAACCATAATTGTGCTGCTCTGTAATGAGCCAGGCGTTACGTAACGCACATTGAAAAGCTCACGCCTAACGTTGTTTACAAGTGTGGAGACGGAAGATTGCTCAAATTTGATTGTATGTTGAATGACACTTATTATTTAATTTATCATTGTTTTACCTGTTTTGTTCAAAAAGCGTTTGTATCTTCAAACATTTGCTTTGTAAACAATGGGGCGGTACTTCTGCCCACATTCGTCGAGAGCTTTTCAACGTGCGTTACGTAATGCCTGGCTCGTTGCAGACCAGCACAAGACGGTCAACTGTGGTTAAAAAGTAAAAAAAATTTTTTATTTTATTTTTTTATTTATTTTTTTAATGGTCGATGGTTTTGCTAGATAAGAGCCTATTACTCAGCTGGGATCGCGCAGTGCCGTTTGAAGCCCTTTGGAACTGCATTGATGTGGACGTTCAACATATTGGTTGCAATTGAAGACCATTGTGTGGAGAAAAAACTAATTTCAACACTCATTTAGCTGGAATATCTGCTGATGGACTCTAAATTTAGTTTTTAAGAGTCAAGATATAATTCAAGTATTTTATGAGAGTAGTAACTGTAAATGGACAACAGCGTGTAATTTGATTATAAATGTAAGACGTTTCTACAGGATAAAGGTGTGTGTGTTTGTGTGTGTGTGTGTGTGTTCATGCGGAACATTCCTCTTGTCTGGACACTGAGTTTTTGTTTTTGTTTCATTTTAATATAGGGCTTTAAACTCATTTTGCTTTTATCCGATTAATCGGAAAAATAATCGGCCAACTAATCGATTTATCAAAATAATTGTTAGTTGCAGCCCTATTTTTTATGGTTAACATAATTTTTTATTATTAATTTAATTGTGTAAATCTTAAAAGGCTTTAATTTTTTGAGTGTATTAATGTAATAGGTTTTGTTAATTGAAATAAAATAAAATTACATGAAAAAAATGTAATAAGAAATGTTGCCTTGGAAACTAAATTAAATTTAAAAAAGGAATAAGTCAAAGTATTAAAATTACTAAAACTAATATTGAAATACAAATAAATGAAAGATAAATAGAATTAAAAATATAAAAGCACATGATAAAATCACTTAAAATGAAAATCTCAAAATAAAAGCTAATTCAAAATATTTATTGTATTTATATATTTTTATAGATGTAATATAATAAGATATAAAAGTTCTGTGGTGAAAAAATAAAATTTAGGCATCCTAAAGTTAAAATGTGTTTGTTTGATTTAACTCGTTTTGAATTGTTTTTAGTATCACTTGCATTAGTTGTGGTGGGATTATCCTCTGTGCAGTGATTTAAACCATGTTTATGAAGGAGTTTCCTGGAAAAAAAAACTCTAGCAAACTACAGTCCCTGACAGAAGTCTTGTCGCTTGTGTACAAATTGAACTGAAGTGCCACTGAAATATATTTCTTATCAAGATTTTTTTTACAAGAAATGGCTCATTTTAATCCCAACAGCTTTTGTAAAAATGTTTCAGTGCAAAATGAAACTGTCAAAAAATATTCTAATATTCACAGCTTGGTAAAACCCATTGAGTGAACTTTTGACAAAGACATAAGTGTTGTCGCCTTGTCATATGAGCTTCACCTGTGACTAATAATGGATCAATTAGATCTCAGGTGTGTATAAAAAGAACCCCAGTGCACTAGACCTTCACATCAACTGCAACTAGACCTCTGCAAACATGCCTAAGATTCACCCTGAGACTAAAGTTTTGATTACCAAGAGGCTGAAGACCAGATCCACTGCTGATGTGGCAGACACCTTCAAAGTGTCTCAGCGTCAAGTACAGAGGATAAAAAAAAGATTAGAAGAGACTGGAGACGTTTATGACAAACCCAGGTCAGGCAGACCCTGCAAGACAACTGCTCGAGAGGACCGTTTGTTGGCTGGAAAATCCAAGGCCAGCCCATTTTCCACTGCAGCAGAGCTCCACGAGACCTGGTCACCTGAAGTCCCTGTGTCAATCAGAACAGTTTGTCAGATTCTGTCTCGAAATGGCCTCCATGGTCGAATCAGTGCACAGAAGCCAGCACTAAACAAAAGACAATTGAAAAACCGTGTGGCATTTGCCAAAGCCCACAGCCTGCTAAAAGGATGGACGCTGGAAAAGTGGCAGAAGGATTTTTTCAGATGAATCTTCTGTTGAATTACTCCACAGTCGCCGCAAATATTGCAGGAGACCTACTGGAGCCCGCATGGATCCGAGATTCACCCAGAAAACAGTGAAGTTTGGTGGGGGAAAAATCATGGTCTGGGGTTACATTCAGTATGGGGGTGTGCGAGAGATCTGCAGGGTCTTATACCAGAAATCTTATACCTCTTATATTCCCAACCATAAAAGAGGCCAAATTCTGCAGCAGGATGGTGCTCCATCGCATTCTTCCATCTCCAAATCAAAGTTTCTCAAGGTGAAGAAGATCAAGATGCTCCAGGATTGGCCAGCCCAGTCACCAGACATGAACATCATTGAGCATATGTGGGGTGGGATGAAAGAGGAAGCATGGAAGACGAAACCAAAGAATATTGATGAACTCTGGGAGGCATGCAAGACTGCTTTCTTTGCTATTCCTGATGACTTCATCAATAAATTGTATGAGTCCTTGCCAAACCGCATGGATGCAGTCCTTCAAGCTCATGGAAGTCATACAAGATATTAAATTTGGATCTCCCAGCACCACTACTTAATTTGCTGACATATTTTTGTATTTGCAGTAAATTTGTTCAATTTCTGTATAGGCGACAAAACTTTTGTCTTGCCAAAATTTGACCTTTCTGTCTTGATTAAATGATAAATCTTTTTTTCAGTTAAACTAATTTATTCCAGTGCATTAAACATCATTTGGGAGGGTTTTAGCTTTTCATATGAGCTATTTCTAACACCAATTGATGAATTAAAAATCAGGTTAATAGCAGTTGTTTCTACAAAATAGATAAGCGACACGACTTTTGTCAGGGACTGTAGTTTTACCAGCGCCCAATTTTTTTGCATAGCATTTTCAAACCTCAAAGAAGCTAATTAAATTAAATTGAATAAAATATACAACTTTACTGGCAATATGCATAGTGTATGCGCTAATTAAATAAGATTATTCATAATGAATCTTTGTGCTGTGATGCTTGAGAAAGTTTATTGTAGACTAATGTGTCTGAATGTAATGTATTTCCATTAATGTCATCAATCCCTTGATATGAGCGCTGCTGTTTTATTCATGTTTTGTGGAGTTCACTAGCGTGACTCTGTGGCAAACAGAGCTGACAGGAAACACAACCCGTTCCAGTTAAAGAGTGTTTTTTTCCCTGAGTATCCAGTGACACTGTATCAGGGCTTTTATTGAGAAGTCCAGCCTTGGGTCACAAGACCTTTGGGGAATTATGATCCAATGCGACCTCGTGGAAAACACTGTGGCTGTAAATAAGACTGAAGAAGGGCAGCAGAGTCTGAATCATTGCATGTTAGAAATACAGTAGAATACTATATTTTTCAGTATATATAGTATATACACTATAAGTTTTGAGACGCCTGCCTTTACATGCACATAATCTTTAATGGTATCTGAGGCACAATCTGTACTCGGGCTGTCATTTTTTAGAAAAATCTAATTCGAACGGATATCAAATATCAAGCAATATATTAGAATATATCCTACCATACAAAAAAACAACAACACCGTAACGGAGATTCAATCACACATTTATTAACAGTCTGACAGTCATAAACAGGACTCAGGCCATAGCCTGTCTGGAAAAACAAATTGTTAACTTAATGTTTGAATTTAGCTTTTTATTGACGATGTTCCCCACGGTGGAGACGTGCACAGATGTGCCTGGCACACACTGGTATTTGCACATCAATGTTGAGAGAAGTGGATGTGTAAGTAAACCGTTTTTTGCAAATTCGGCAAACTACCTTATCTTTAACGGTTACTTTACCATCTACGGTGTAGAACCCAAATATTTCCAGACACTTCTTTTTTAAGATGGGTTGGGGTCGTAATTGTCCACTCAGGCTTGCCGTCCTGAGAGTTATCTTCCATTTTCAAAACACACTGGCTGTTATTCGCTTGATTTGGCCATGGGCTGACGCTATGATACGTTTAGAGCGCCCTCTATTGGATGAGATGGCAAACAATAAAATACGGTCTAATCATAGACTGTAAAAAATGCGCTGCATGGCACCAGATAGTTAAATTATAGTCCGATTACGGATATTTCACGTCATTTCATGTCACAGGCTTCTGGAAAGGAGGCGGAGCAGCAGCTAATTTGCATAAAGATACATGCACCAAAACAGCATGTTTTTCCTTACACTCAAAAATGGGCGTTTACAACATGGTATAATCAATGATCTGTGGTTTTTTGAGCTGAAACATCACAGACACCAGAGACGTATATTACATCAAAAAGGAGCATAATAGGTCACCTTTAAATATTTAACTAAGACCTACTGTTTTTGTAACTACTTTTTTGAAGGGTTTGAGAGTGTTGACATGATTTTCCTGCGTCTCTATAGTGGTTTGTCACATGACACTTACGTCTCACGTGATTGGTTCAAAGAACCTGCATGTGTAACCTTGAGTAAAGATGTAAGCATTACCAGTAAAAGTAAAAGATCCCTGAGAGTGAGAGGAACTTTGTATACCGTGATCTGTTTGTTCGGATAAGATTGAACTAGTGTTGTCACGATACTTTATATTGCGATATTATCGGTAGTATTCGATATATCGCCCAGCCCTAGCGCGCATGTTTCTGTTGCTTTCTTTGTCATGCGCTGCGCGTGTATATTTAACTCTTCTGCGTCCAATGTTTAGTGAACGGTGGAGAGCTCTGCACACACATCCTGACTCCTGCTGTCACTCATCCACACAAATAAATACAGCTCTTATTAACGCGCGGTCCTTCTTAAAGTACCGGTACTAATACAATTCCATATCGTACTTTCTGTAATAGCAGGGTATCGCAATACTTTTCTAGTACCGGTATATCGTGCAACACTAAATTGAACCTTGATCTGATTCTCTCTCTAAATCTGCATACTAGTTATTTACATCCTCCTTAGCCTCCCTGTTTCACTGTCCTCCTGTTCATTGTTTGTGTCATCCTCTTCCTCTTCTGTTCATCTCATTCCATCAGTGTCTTTCTCTCCTGTGTCCCGTGTGTTTCCAGCCCCTCGCTGTCCATCTGACGCTCATAGTGGGACCCTGATTCTCTGGTGAGTGTCTGAAGCCTGCAGAAGGTCATGACCTCTTCAATAACCCTGCCTTGAAACCTTTGAAACTTCTAACATGTTGTATGCAGAGTGTTTTATAGGACTGAGTGAGTTAAACCTTTTCAGATAGGATGATGTTTCTAGGCCGTGACTTGCTATTTTGAGATATTTCAGGAGATTTTAATGAAACAATTGCAAATGGTGTCATCAATTACTTTTTGTTCCACAGAGGAACCGAAAGATGATTAGACAGTATTCTTTTAAAACCATTCAAATATCATAATATAGTATAGTGCTATTGTGAAACCACAAAGCTGGCGATTCAATTAAAATTGAATTATGCCCTGTGGGTTTACCATTGAGGGGGACACATAATTGGAAAGGGCCAAAGTCTGCTTTAGTTATTTACATGCGTGTAGTGTACGTGCGTCTCAGAGTGGCTCCGTTCACAGTAAATGTTCTCATTTACATGCGTCTCAAACTCCATCTCTGCATACGCTGTGAGCTTATACATTCATCTGTGAACACAATGTACGCCATTTCATCAGATTTGTAATGTAAATAATTTATAAACCTACGCCTAACATCAATATGTTTCTAAACGTGCAACTGTTCGTTGCGATTTCCCTCGCTCTGAGTTTGCATGTTTGATGTCCACAGCGTATTCTGAAACTGTAGCATTTCTATCGTGAAGACGTGGCCAAATATTAAAGATTAAGTGGACATTAGAGTTACATTTTTGGCCAATTTCCGTATATACATTACGTATTTTAACAGCATTGTTCAGTAAAACCATATGATCACTTGCTTTTGATACTTAATTTGAGCTAATTATTATATGTGTTTTAAGTCATTTTAAAGATTAACGTTTGCTTGCGTCTATTTTTATAACCACAAAAAATTACCTGATTAATCGACAAACAATCTACCGATTACCAATATCATTTTTAGTGACAGCCCTAGATATTATTATTATTATATTCATTATTTATTTATTTATGGTTGAAATAGGGACAAGTTTGTGGCAGTTTTTTTAACAGTTTTTTAGTTTTATTTAATTTATTAAATTTAATTAAATTAAATTTAATGACCCTTTGTCCATTTAGGTCAGGTAGTGTGTGATTTTTATTTTATTTTTATGTTAAAAAGAAAAAAAACATATATTTTTTTAATTATTATTATTTTTTTAATTATTTATTTTTTATTTAAAGGTTTTATTTTATTTTATCTTATAATGACCCTGTCATGTTATTGGACAATGTAGGTCAGGTAGAATGTGATTTATTTTATTTTTGTATATATTTTTTTGTATTAATTTAATTTAATTTAATTTTTGATATTGGACACGTTTCATGAGTTTGATCCATGTAGGTCAGCTGTCATGCACTGCAGCTTGTTTAGGTGCAGATGATAATGCGAGGTTGTTTGAGGTGACTGAGCGCTGAATTAGGAAGTGGTTTGTTTGTATGGAGCTGTTGAAACTGCTCTAGGCTGTAGGACTCAGCAAAGGAAGGACATTTAGTCACTGCCACAAACTCTAGAAATGTTTTAATAGAAATTCTGATCGATAATCGATCATGTCCATCACAATATCACCTGAATAATGCAGAGAACAGGCACATGCTGAAAAAAAGTACTATTTTAATGCACATTTTCTCTTGGTTTTTTTTGGATGAAAAATGATTTGGTTGTGTTCCTGACAGATTTTTTGAGACATTTTTTAAATACTCTTTTGGAAGCCGGTTTTGTCCGTGTAAATGCGGTGGATTAGTGAAGGGCACTCAGACGTGTGTGTGTGGAGTTTGACAGCTGGAGGATCAGTCAGAGCTGCTGTCGGGCCCTGACGGTGTTAACCCCGCGGTTACTGGTTAAGAGGGTCAGGCCGTCTGCAGATGCAAATCCTTACAGGATCAAACATTCCACCAGTGTCATTGTGTTTGACGGCTATTTTTGATTTTAAATACATTTCAATTGACTATGCAAAAACAGTAATGCAAAAACAGTGTCAAATAGGTTTCATTTTAATTTCTTTATATAAATATGTATATTATTTCTTAATAATATAATAATAATTATATAAAATTAATAATGGTTATTTTTATTATTATTGTTTTTATTTATTTTATTCTCATTTACATGCGTCTCAAACTCCATCTCTGCATACGCTGTGAGCTTATACATTCATCTGTGAACACAATGTACGCCATTTCATCAGATTTGTAATGTAAATAGTTTGACAGCTGGAGGATCAGTCAGAGCTGCTGTCGGGCCCTGACGGTGTTAACCCGCGGTTACTGGTTAAGAGGGTCAGGCCGTCTGCAGATGCAAATCCTTACAGGATCAAACATTCCACCAGTGTCATTGTGTTTGCATTGTTCAGTATTTTTGATTTTAAATACATTTCAATTGACTATGCAAAAACAGTAATGCAAAAACAGTGTCAAATAGGTTTCATTTTAATTTCTTTATATAAATATGTATATTATTTCTTAATAATTTAATAATAATTATATAAAATTAATAATGGTTATTTTTATTATTATTGTTTTTATTTATTTTGAGGGATTTAAAAAGTTATTGACGGGTTTCCTGACATTACTTCATATCATTGTTATTTATATTATTTGTTTTGTTTTGTAATATGATATTAAACCTTGATCGGTTTTGTGAGATTCTCCTTTATTATTTGTATTATTATTATTTCTTAATAATAATAATATAATAAGAATGATATAAAATAATAATTGCTATTATGTTAATGTATTCATTTTATTATTTGTATAATTTTATTGTATTTATTTTCGGGGGCTGAAATATGATAAGTTCTTGACAGGATTTGTGACAATTCATATTGTCATTAATATTATTTCATATATAATATAATAAGAATGATATAAAATAATAACAATAATTCATTATTTTTATTATTGTATTTTATTTTTGGGGGGGTTGAAATAAGTTCTTGACAGGTTTCGTGACATTATTTTTTTTATATATGCTATTAAATCTTTACTGGTTTTGTGAGATTCTTCATTATTATTATTATTATTATTACTTAAATAATTATTTAAATTATAACATAACTAATATATACATCAGAATTACTTTTTTGTATAGCAGTAATGTAAAAGTCTTAATGGTCCTAAAATATTATTTATTCTTATTTGTGTTTTTGTGTTGAAATATGACCGTTGGCCAGTTGTTGAGTGATTTGAGACGTAGCCATGTCATGATGTTGCTCCAGCGGCTGGAGTGTATTCCCTGCGTCTGGCCTCTTACTCACTCGCTCATGTGAGTGGAAGTTGCTCCATGTAATGTGATTATTCTGTGTCTGTTCCAGTAAATGGAGGCTGGCAGGAGAAACAGAGACGTCTTTGGATGTTTTGCGTGCTCACTGGTCGAGTGAATGGAGGGGAGGGGAGGGGTGTCTTTATTGATTAAAAACTGTCCAATGACAATGTGTGTCTCATTTTGATACATAAGAGTGGAACACATTTACAGAGGACATGTTTAAAGGATTAGTTCACTTTAAAATAAACTTTTGCTGATGATTTCCTCACCCTCATGTCATCCAAGATGTCCATGTCTTTCTTTCTTCAGTGGAACAGAAATGAAGGTTTTTGATGAAAACACTCCAGGATTTTTCTCCTTATAATGGACTCAATGGAGCCCAAACGGCTCAAGGTCCGAATGACAGTTTCAGTGCCGCTTCAAAGGGCTTTAAACCACACCAGACGATGAATAAGGTCTGATCTAACCAAACCATCGCTCATTTAAAAAAATGTTTTTTTAAGTTTAAGTTTTATAAGCACAAATGCTCGCTTGCTCTGTTCTGTGATATCTGTACGTGACGTCACGTAATACGCAGTTACGTTGGAAAGGTCACGCTTGTCATTAGTCAGTGTTTACAAATGAGCGGAAGGAGGATTAAAAATCGTCCGACATCGCTGTTTTACCTTTAACTCCCTTCTTTGTTTGACTGCGTATGTGCACGTTCAACACTGACTCAGTACTTCCACCTACGACAAGCGTGACCTTTCCAACGTAATCGCGACATTACGTGACGTCACGTACAGATATCACAGAACGGAGCAAGGTGAGCATTTGTGCTTATAAAAATTAAACTTTTTATTTATTTTGTAAATGAGTGATGGTTTGGTTAGATCAGACCCTTATTCATCGTCTGGTGTGGTTTAAAGCCCTTTGAAGCTGCACTGAAACTGTCATTCAGACCTTGAGCCGTTTGGGCTCCATTGAGTCCATTATAAGGAGAAAAATCCTGGAGTGTTTTCATCAAAAACCTTCATTTCTGTTCCACTGAAGAAAGAAAGACATGGACATCTTGGATGACATGGGGGTGAGGAAATCAGCAGCAAAAGTTTATTTAAAAGTGAACTAATCCTTTAAAACAAGATGTTATTGCTTGTTTGAAATGAGTGTTTGCTGCACTTCTAAAGTTCACCTTGCAACGCTCCTTTACCAATTCAAGCAGCACAATCACAAATGCATGAATGCCTCCTCAAAACACAATGCAATGTCAAGTAACAAGTTCATCAATGACAGAAATGTTTTCCTCTGATTCCAGGTCAGTCTTCAGTGCTTGGAGAGTTTTCTGTGCACGTTTCACTGTGTCCGACACCTCAGTGACCCGAGAGGAAAGGATGCGCTCAAATTCTGGTGAGCTTTTTCATGATGATCCGCATCACTGTGTGTTTAAGCGTCTTTTTAGTGATGTTTAAAGGGGCCATATTATGCAAAATTCACTTTTACAAGGTGTTTGAACACACGTGTCCGAAGTGTGTGTAAACAACTAGCCTATAATGGTAAAAATCCAGCCAATATTTTTTTTAATAATCCCCATCAATCATAATCAATCTCTCATAATGCTCTGTTTCATATTTCCCCCTACTCCGACGTAGGGTTGGGTACCGAGCACATCCTATGGAACCGGTATTGACCGGACCGAAACAGAACGGAGATTTCGGTGCTACTTATATTCAATCGTGCTTTTGCACTTTGGCTGGCACAGAGACAGAGACAGACGCGCTCAGCGCTCGTCACATCAACTATTCAGTGTTTTCAACCACATGAGGTTTATTTTACATTTCAGGCATTTAAATACACATACGTACCAGCAGAAAATACACACTGCGTCTATGGACTCTGCAATAACAGTCCTTTCAGTTATCATTTGACTACATGTCTTATTTATATCAGACACACATTATACAGTTAACTAAATAGTTTACTCTATTCATCTCCCAGTTCAGCGGTCACTTACTTTCATGTATTTCGTGAGACGTGGGTGAATTTACGGATGTAAATCCGACAGATCCGATTCTCTGAATTGCGGCGCACGCTAACATGGCGGCGATCAACATGAGGGTTTTAAATGACGAAACACATTCACTTACACATATTGAACATTAGAATATCAGAGAGTTTATGACATTATCAAATTTGTGGTTATTTTGAATAAAAATAAATAAAACCGATACAGCTGTCAGACAGCTCTGGCTGCGGTCACGTGAGAAGCAGAACGCGTCGCAATGGAAACAATAAGGAAATATTTATCCAGAGAATATGGTCATATTTCTGCAAAAGAGCTGCTAAAGCTAGTTTATAGCAGACCAAGAATACAGACTCCTGCTGTTATTAGCAATGCAACTTATTTAATGATAAATGAAGGTGGCTTAGGTTTTATTATGAATTTGTCTTTAGTATACTTTAAACTTTTAATAAATTGTTAAATAAATAAAAATTTTTAAAATAAAAAGCCATTCTTTAATGTCATCCACCATCGTTTTGTGTCTCTTTTTAATTAATTATAATTAATTTATTTATTTTTGAAAAAGTATCGGTTCAGGCACCGGTATTGTTTTAAAAGTACTGTTTTGGCAAAAAAAGCCCAAACGATACCCAACCCTACTCCTTCGTAAGAGTAGGGAAGCCCCGCCCATGATTGTTGATGATTGGCTGTTTCAACATAGACACGCCCCTGAGTGAGAACCACAGAGATGCCATTTCTGTTTACTCGCTGTATAAGCGCTCGAGTATTACAATGTCTGCGCCACAAACATTACAAATGTTCTGTTGAACACGAGTCTCATAGACTCCCGGCATCCGAGCCACAAAAAACCTAAATTTTAAAGGAAATGTACTGAAGAATGTCTGTAAAATGTTATATATTTGCTTCACCAACGCTGGATTTGCGGAAAAATTTGTTTCTGAGGGACGGGTCAATACCTGTTGACTTTATATCCAGAGCAAGTGAGGATGGCACTTCATATTTTGTGAATGTTTGACAATTTCCTTTCTTAATGAGCTTTCTAGAATGCTATATGGCTAAAGTTACTGTATTTACAGAGACTAGAGCTGTGTCTTTAGTTTTATCCCGAAAACGCTCACCGTCTGCGTTATTCATAAGCGCATATTTATTATGCATTGTATAGTCGGGTGACGGACATGTTAAGTTCCCACACGAGCACCTATACAACAATTTATAGATGGTACATGCTAGTCGATTAGTTGAATCAACATGACATCCACTAAGCATTCAGAAACGTCCTGGTAGATCTAAAAGTGTCTAGCTCTTCCTGAGGCTCTCATCTCTGTCCGACTCCGGTTCAAACATGCAAGGCTGCACTACACAAATGGTTATTTCTGACATTTTGGCTGAGTGAGATTGGCCTGTTTTGTTACTGACAGAGTATCCAAAGCTCTTGTAAAGGATCCGCCCTCTTCTGGAAGGGGGGCGTGGAGCAGCAGCTCATTTGCATTTAAAGGGACACACAAAAACTGTTTGTTTTTGCTCACACCTAAATAGGGGCAAATTTGACACTCTATAATAAATGATCTGGGGGGGTATTTTGAGCTGAAACGTCACAGAAACATTCTGGGAACACCTGAGATTTAAATTACATCTTGTGAAAAGGGGCATATGTCCCTTTTAAAGGAATAGTTGGATCATGACAGTCAAGCAAGATTTTGAATAATTTCTTTATATAATATTTAAATGCTTTTGCGTTTTCACCTCAAGAAATTTGATGTACTCTCGGAAAAATGAGCAAACACAAAGTTTCTACACAGTGATCAGTGTATTTTATCTGAATGCCCAATTACAGATCCGCCCTCGGTCGGTTGAACCTTGTGTCTAAATCAACTCCGAATCATAGCATCTAGAGCTCATGTTAATTAGCATTGTGTTGAGAGAGAAGCTGATCGTTTGAGGCGAGCGATGAAAAGGCTCTCTTTGTCTGGCCGAGTGGCTACATGCCGTACGCTCAATTAAGTGTGTTTTCTCAGCTCCTAATCCTTATCTCATGATCATGTGCAGTTCCTTAGCCGAGACAGAGGAACTGGACGAAGCTACAGCATGTCTGATGTGTGATTATATATGAAACCCTTTGACCGTTTCAAAGCTTTTATCTGCTTTGGGTGAGATAATAAAGTAATTACTTTGCTTTAGGAATAGTTCTCCCAGAAATTAAAAGTGGCATGATTTATTTACTCTTATGTTGTTCCAAACGTTCCTTATTTTCCATACATGAACAATAATTTTTCATCTGCTCCACTTTACCAGAGGCATATTGTCAAAGTGGAACAGGATTAGAGATACTGGTAAAGTGGGACAGCATATCAAGTTATGAGTTTATTATTAACTTGCATAGCAATAATAGTGATAATGAAATGGGAGTGCTAGGCCATATAGACTGTACATAGTAAAGTGTATTTACATGTGTAGTTACATTATTGTCCCTCTATGAAACTATTGCCTGAAAAAAAATACTAAAAATACTTAATTCATTAATTTTGCTTTTGAGCTTGGTATAAGACATTGGTAACACTTTACAGTCAGGTTTCTTCGGATAACATTAGTAAGCTACATTAGTCAACTAGCAATGAAAAAATACTTCTAAAGCAAATCTTAGTTCATGTTAATTTCAACATACACTATATTGCCAAACCTTTTGGGACGCCTGCCTTTACATGCACATAAACTTTAATGACATCCCATTCTTAATCCGTAGGGTTTAATATGGAGTTGGCCCACCCTTTGCAGCTCTAACAGCTTCAGCTCTTCTAGGAACGCTTTCCACAAGGTTTAGGTTTAGGAGTTTATGGGATTTTTTTTTACCATTCTTCTCGAAGCGCATTTGTGAGGTCAGGCACTGATGTTGGACGAGAAGGCCTGGCTCGCAGTCTCCGCTCTAATTCATCCCAAAGGTTTTCTGTCGGGATGAGGTCAGGACTCTGTGCAGGCCAGTCAAGTTCCTCCACCCCAAACTCGCTCATCCATGTCTTTATGAAGCGACGCTTTGTGCACTGGAGCGCAGTCATGTTGGGACAGGAAGGGGCCGTCCCCAAACTGTTCCCACAAAGATGGGTGCATGAAATTGTCCAAAATGTCTTGGTGTGCTGAAGCATTAAGAGTTTATTTCACTGGAACCTAAGGGGCCAAGCCCAACCCCTGAAATACAACCCCACCCCATAATCCCCCCTCCACCAAACTTTACACTTGTCACAATGCAGTCAGGCGAGTCCCGTTCTCCTGGCAATCGCAAAACCCAGACTCGCCCGTTGGCGACTTCTGTGCACTGTGACCCTCAGCATGCGCTGACCCCGCTCTGTGATTTCACTTCGTGGCTGAGTTGCTGTTGTTCCCAATCACTTCCACTTTGTTATAATCCCACCAACAGTTGAGCGTGGAATATTTAGTAGTGAGGAAATGTCAGGAATGGCCTTATTGCACAGGTGGCAACCTATCCCGGTCCCACGCTTGAGTTCACTGAGCGCCTGAGAGCGAGCCATTCTCTCACAAATGTGTGTAGAAGCGTCTGCATGCCTAGAGCTTGATTTACACACCTGTGGCCATGAAGGGATTGAACACCTGAACTCAGGGATTTGGAGGAGTGTCCCAATACTTTTGTTCATATAGTGTATACACTATTGAAATCAAAAATTTTATTTGTTAATATTATTTAATGGACCTGAGATAACATAAACTTACAATGAACAGTTGCAATTTTATTAGCTAACGTTAACAAAGTGTAACAAATATATTGCTCTGTTGCTATGTTTCCATCCAAAGTTGCGAATTAAACTTATGCACAAAACAGTAATAATGCTGTGTTTATATCCTATATGTTCAAGAAAACAAAATTGTCACTTCCTGCGAAATTGGCACAAAATATCTGTAATGAAAGGCTAATTTGTGTCTCAGAGCGTGCAGATGAAACGCTGTCGTGTTAACTTGCTCAGGGTTCAACTTCCTGTGCACTTTGGAAAAGTATGAAGAAGTTATTTCCAGGTCTGGAAAAGAGTAGAAAAAAATATTTGCATTTCCAGACTATTGCCGCCATTTAGTTTTCTATAATAGAAAATTACACATCAAACAAGAAGCGTGTTTTCGTGGCAGCCATTTAGTGATTTTTATAAATACATTTTGAGTTGCACTTTTTCATTATGCAAAAATCCAGGTGATAAGCGTTGTGAGTTTCTTCTCACGATATTCTAGCACCGTATTACAAAGCCTCTAAAAGGACCTTTGCAAAACATACAGACTTTCGTGTGCGCAAAAGAAACCATTAAACTTAGCATAAAGGACAATACACGCTGAGCCACCATTACTCCATCCACCCTTTCACAGTGTGGTTTCTCTGCCGCCACAGAGTGTGTGTTAAAGCAGACCTAAGGCCTTGAAATACGACAAACTGCCCTAGCCAAAGCCAAATTTTGAACACTTTTTTTGCAGTACCAGTCTTTTTTTATACACCCTTGAACTTGGCCAATAGGAGAATGCACACAGCCGTATTTTGCACCATCAGCTCATTTCGTGTCATGGGCTCTCCGGCCACAGAGGATGTGTTGAATTGGACATTAAGTCATTAATATTAGAGCTACTACCCTAAGAAATGCCACATTTTTAACACTTTTTTTTTTTTACAGTACCAGTCTTTTTTTTATAGACCCTTGAACTTAGCAAATAGGTCAATGCGCACACAGCCCTATTTTCAGCCCTTTTTGTGTCATGGTTGCTCTGCCTGCCACAGAGGATGCGTTAAATTGTACATTAGTCCTTGATATTAGAGCTACTACCCTAAGAAATGCCACATTTTTGCACAAAGGAAATAGTGAGGATTTAGGATTGCAGGATTTATTGGCTAAAAAATGTATCCGAATCAATTGAGCCTCAAGTTTTTTTATGCACAATTTATGCAGTTTTTTTAATGCAATATACCTAAATTCTCATAAAAATAGGTTAATGGGGACATGGCTAGTGTTCTTTCTTGCATTAACCCAAGGGTTATTAAGTGTTACTGAGAGATCTTAATGGGATTACCAAAGATGTTGGTATCATTCGATGTCAACTCAACCGTTTAAAAACATTTTCTGTAGAAAGGGAACCATAAATAGTGATAAAAGCCAAAATATTAAATGTCACAAATGTATATTTATTGAGTAATCCAATGTTTTGTAGAGGGGGTCAAAACAACCGTTTTCACCTGAGATTTCACCTGATACATTTCTAGTTTAAACATTATTTATTTTTAGACATTCCACTTTAATTGCAACAAATATCAGCTTTGTGCAAAGATCACTGACAATTAGTACAATTAATTTGAACATGGAGCTGTTTTGAGATCCTCATATTTAAGGGACTGATTGATCTATATAGGATCTTGAAATTAAACATTTTAAAAGAAAAGTTTAAGAACAAGAATCTAAAATCATATCGCGATATCTTTAATACTTTTTGAGTTACAGGCATTCAAACTTTGGAAAAACAATACTTATGCCACTCAGACAGGTTTGTTCTATGCATTTGAGGTGAAAGAAAAAAAAATAGTTTCAAAATTATTTGTTCTTCAGATATTCCTCTTTAAAAGAAAAAAAAGTATCAGCTGTGTGCAAAGAGACCCACATTTGTTTTTTGACCACTGAACATTCCCAGTTTACTCATGGAGCTGCATTAAGATCTCCATATCTCTGAGATCGAACCATCGAGGTCCTTTAAAATGAAGATACCAAAAGAAAAGTTTGTTAAGAACCAGAATCTAAAAGGATATTAAGATATCTTTAATACTTCTTGAGTTACAGGCATGCAAACTCGAGGCAAAAAACACCAAAAGTGCTTTTTCTCCATTTTTGAACGGTCACCGTTGGCATATAATAAAACAAAGATTACAAAAGTCATCAGATTTCACTAATAGATCTACCAATCTCTGCGTGAAAATAAAATAATGATGCTGCCATCTTTCTAAAAGCCACTTTAACACCCCTTTAATTTGGCTCCAAAGCCAAAAATGGTAATTTTGACCCCCCTCTACAAAACAGTAGATTACTCAGTCAATACACAGCCATCACATTTAATATTTTGGCTTTCATCACTATTTATGTTTGTATTTCTACAGAAAAAATATGAACAAAATGTTTTGTTAGTTTTTTATTGTTGTCCATATACATTGAACATTTTTCAAAATATCTTCTTTCATTTCCCCCTGTTTGTGTTCTATTGCAGAGGGGCAAGTAAGTAATAGGATTGTTTCTGCGTCCTACAAATGGCAGGTTCACCATCTAAGCTTTAAATTACTACAAAATCGAATTACTCCAAGTCACCCCCGGGCTTGACCAGAAGTTTGCTTCTCAGCCTGCCCCATGTGACATCACATGCTTTCATGTGATGCACTGATCAACTCAAAATCTGGACGGCTTCCATCTGAAATTCCATTTTAATGGTATTTACGGAGCAGGACAGAAAATTCAGTCATTAGTGAAGCATGGAGGCATGCGGACGCAGGCTTGATTCTCGTTTACTACGACCATGAGTGGAATATGTGGCTCTGCGGACGATGGTGGAGATTTTGAGTTCCACTGCTGGCTGGTTATAGGAGGTACGTCAGATACTGTGTGTGTTTCTGGGTGCTGTAGATGTAAAGAGGTGTGTCTTTAATGCACCATCAGGGTGGGTGTGGTAGAGCTGTGACATAAAGCATTTTAAAATGCTAAAATTGTGTATTTGAGAGCTGTGTAGCATAGTGTCTTCAGGGGAGGGCGGTGTATATATAATACATGATGCAAGTCTCTTTTGAACTTCACGAAACGAATGTGCATGTGTTACTCCAGCATGTGGTCGTGCAACATCAAACCACGATTACAGCATCAAACCGATGTGTCAGAGGTGAATATATGCAGGTTATAGGTTCTTCTCATCATGCAAGCTCATGTTATCACTTCAAGAAAACCAGTCGGGAAAAACTCACTCCGAACCGAGACAAGCGATCCGACATGTTTTTTCATGTACCCCTAATAAATATATGTATGCATACATTTTCATTGTTCTTGTAATATCCTTTTTCTTTTCAAATATCATTTATTATTTAGATTTTTTGGAGTGTAATGATGGATAATCATTGAGATCTCTTTGCACGTCTTCAGAATAGTGAGGTTAAATAAATCAGTGTTTGGTCATTCCTACGCTTCTTGAGACGGTTTGTTCTGCTGACTGTGGTTTGGTAAAGCGAGACGGCTGAAATCGTGTCCAGCGGTTGATGTGGCTGATGCGATACAGTACGCTTGGGTCCGTGTCTGATGATGGGATCTGCTCTCCGTGTCCACGAAGCCTGATCTTGTTGCATAACATCACTGTACTTCCTGTCAGGCCTCATACAGCCATTCAGGGTTTTTCCTGGGTCAAAAATGGCATTTACACTCCAATGCACAGATCATTTGACAAACAGTATCAGATACAGTATTTAGTTGCTTCCCTTACTGTGGTTATCACTGTCAGTCGGATTAAATTGTGCATTTAAATATGTTTGTCAATCTAGAAACTTTGCAATGTTTATTTAGCATGAAAAATATACAATACTGAAAGGGAGTGAAGAACACTGGCATTATAAAAACTGAAGCTGACTACTCAGATTTTGTTGTTATACTTTGTTGGTTATAATAGGGTCCTATGAAATCTGTTTTATTTTTTATTATTTTGGACTCAAACATTTTAATGCGTGAATAAAATGTTTGTGATAAAAAAAAGTCTAATTCAAAAAGTCTAATTAATTGAAATCATGAAACTTTTTTAAAAAAACTTTACTGTTAAATTGTTAATTACATGTTTAGGCAGTGTTCATTTTGACAGCAAATTTGATTTAGTTTTTTAACTAAAATGCCATTTAGTTTTAGTCATATTTGAGTCACCTGGATTGGTTTTAGTTTTAACCGTCTAGATCTAATGAGTTTAGTTCAGTTGTAATGCATTAATTGAGCATTTGAGCATTACATGACCGACTGTTAGTGAATACAGGACAAAACGGACATTTTGATTCAAGCGCAAAAATACATGAAAGAGCTCAATTCACTTTTTTGTTTGTTTTTTTCAAAAGCATATAATTTTTATAATGTTGTATTTCTGTTTTAGTTAGTATATCAGGTTAAGATAAAGATTCAAATACGTTTTTTACTAACATTTAATTTCAAGTAATGCAGATTTTTTAATGGTTTTCGTGAACTATTATAACCCTGGTGCTTTATTGAATAATGTAGTCAAATGCTGTTCTCAGTCTTTCCTCCTGACTATGAATTAAATGGAAATTAAATTAAATAGTTTATTGTGTAACCAATGCTTGACTTTTAATTATAAACGAGCTGGAAATACACCAGGACTCTTATTTTGAAATGCATTACTATTACAGTTCAGATGAGGGAGATCAAATCTGCGTCGTTACAACCGTCTAAAACACATTACCATATAAACATCATAAAGTAAATGTTGTCCTTATTCCTCAGCATGAGTTCATAATCATTCCCTGTCATAAATGTGTGTTATTGATTGATTGAGCCGCTCTGAAGCGCTGTGGCGAGAGCCTGGAGAAGCTCAACAGCGCCGTGTTTTCCCGCCGTTAGATCCGCATCTGTTACACAGGACATCAGTTCTGACGGGATCTCTTCCCTAATCGTCCCTTTCTAATATTTTCCTCTCGTTTTTATTCATTGTGAATATTATGACAAATTATTCGTCAACGAAATTAACACTATGTTTAGGGCCCTATGAAAGATACGTTTTTTTTTTCTTGTCTAATTCAATTTTATTTTAACCAAATTCTGTATTTTCTGAATTCCATTTTAATGGTTTAATTTCATTTTAATAATCAATTATTTAACAATCAATTCTATGAAATCCCCAATTAAAAGCATAAAACATAAATGTAATATATTGTTTAATCATATTAAATTAAACTTTTCTTTTGTCAAACGAAGTGCTGCACTTAAAATTAAAGCATGGTAGAATTTTTTGATTATTCCTTTAAATTTGTTCTAATTATTATTAGTGCTAGTAATAATTGATGTGAAGACCTTTGAGTTTCTGTGTGTTTGATATGATATTTTAGTTTTTCTCAAATTAAACAGCAAAATACTGATGAAGTGACTCTGGAGCTGAAGTTCATGCGTCCATGTCCTCATACAGTGAGACGGCACAGGCTGAAAACACCACGAGTGTTTAATATTCACAGACACGTCTATATCCTGATTTGATTTAAGTGTACTGGCCTGCTTTTGGTTTATTAATCTAAGATTTTACAAATTCCGTGAAATTCCGCATTATACAGTAAATCCCGTTTTTATGACTGGATTCCACGATTCCGTCTGTGTTTTCCTGATCGCGTAAATCAGTGGTCGCCAACCCGTCGATCGCGATTGACTGGTCGATCTTTATCACTGTCCCGGTAGCTCCCGATAAACAACATGTAACAAGTAGAATTAGGTACTGCTCCTTTAAGGCAGAACGCACACACTTTCACTCGCCGATGAGTGGGCAGTCCGTGGATGCGCGAGGTGAACATCGCATGTATGCGTGTAATATTTCTGTTGCTCTATGCACTGTTTATGTTCTGTTCAATGCGCCCGTTTGTAGTGGAGTGTTTTGCAAACTGCCCCATGTGTGCGTGGGATCTACGACGCTGATAAAAACTGTGAAATATCAGATATGTGAGTTTTCCTTACACTTGGCTACAACCATTCATGCCAGCTATCCGGCCTCTATGTGTAAAGCGTTACAAACACTTTATCAAGGCTCGAAATCGCTCCATATACTCCCAAAATGTATTCTCTGCAACCTCAAAATTTGCACAGCACAAACTGACCGATGTTATGATTTAGTTGCAGGCGAGCATCTGAGGATCTCTTCAGAAAACTGACGCAAATGAAAGTAAAAGTTGCAGATGCTCAATACACAATCATCATCGTTAAAGTCAGTGCTTATGCCACTCTCTCCTATTGCAGTCCTTGATTTTGAAATGAGCAGTTGATCAATAAAATGCAGCTCTTATTTGTTGATTTCGGTTATGTGAACTTAAAAATTCGTAGCTTGGGAATTGAAGATCGGATTTATATCCGTTTTGCCGAGACACGTGACTAAGTGTAAATGGAATCGTGATAATGATAAATCAGATAGATATCTGATCTGTAAAAACACATGAAGTGGACCATGCAGGTATAAATAGGCCCAGCAAGATAACTGTTGGGGATGCTTTAAATATAAGAAGAAAAATATAAATATTGAATCGGGGAGGGGAATGTATCTCTGAACGAAACTGACTGTCTTCAGAATAGTTTCGCTGGCATTTTTACAGCGGTACCCAAAGAAACACCTTTTTCTTTCATAAGCACCACCTACTGTCAGAGTGAATTAGCAGTTTTATTTAGTCCATCTGTTTTAGTTTTGTGCAGGTGTGTATTATGTAACAATTTCACAAAGCTAAAATCAGACCCTTTTGTATTTGCTCTAAGTCTTGAAATTATGCAATGTAATTTAAATCAAAAACAACTGCTCATGCTACATATGTCTATCTTTGTTTGGATCGTGATTAAAATGCAGTGGTTGCCTTGCATTTCAAATAGCTATTTTTTTTAAGGCAAGTTTGGCCAGTTATAGAGCAAATAAACAACAATAATTTGCTTAAACAAATAAAATTATAATAATCAACAGATGGTGTTGAAAAAACTCTGAATCGGCCATGAAAAACGTATAGGTAGATCTTGCCTTTCATCAAGGCTGAGGTCAGGGATCTTTGGCTTGAAAAGGTTGGTGACCACAGGCGTAAATCATGGGGCACTATAATAATTAAAGCCTGTCGAACTCGTGCTGAACCAATCTCTGCTGCTTTGAGCGATGCTGAGCAGACGCTGACCAATTTAAACACCTCTGATTGGCCATTGCGTTCAACAGATGTGTCTGTGATTGGATGCAAAAACACATTGTAAATAGAAACCTTTGAGCGTTTTAAAGCAGACGGCTATCAGCGGAAACCCGGGACTGCAGAACGGCAGGTGTCATCACATTAAATTATCAAATAAATTAGAATAATTTTAACGGCCTGTGAAAACCCAGCCATAATCTGTGTGCACACCATAAATAACATTTCACTGATACATTTTTGAATGGTTTGCATTATTATAATTGCATTATTCTAACGATTGAACCAAACCTAGTGAGCGCCCTACCTAGGGAGCATCTTAACTGCCCTCCCATTCAAAGGCTGTTGACAGACAGACAGCATGATTATGTATAAATATAAAAAAAAAACAGTGACAGATTGAAACATGAAACCATCTGGAACATGAAACCATCTGCACAGTTTCACTTGTTTTATTTCTTATTAATTTAGACAAAAAGAGAACTTTGTAATGTATCGGAAACTACAGCGAAGCTCTGAGATAGCAGGTGATTGACATGCATTCATGCTCTCGTTTTCTTTCCTCCATTAGCTTGGACATGAGTGGGGCCAGTAACACCCTGGCACGGGAGTTCCTGACCGATGTGCACCAGTTGTGCAGTGCGGTGGCCCAGCGGGCGGAGGACGAGGAGGAGAGTCACATGGTGGCTCTGGGAGAGTATCTGGTGCGGGGACGTGGATTCCTGCTCCTCAGCACCTTGGACTCTGTCATTGACCAGGTCAGTCAGAGAAGCTTCATTTTAATATAGTTTTACCCATACATTGATTTTTTTATTTTGTTATTTTATGTTTTTAAAGAAGTCTCTTCTGCTCACACAGGCTGCATTTATTTGATCGAAAAATACAGTAAAAATGGTGAAATAATATTCCAATGTAGATCATCTGTTCTCTATGTGAATATATAGTGCAGTGTGATTTATTCCTGTGTTCAAAGCTGAATTTATCATCATTACTCCAGTCTTCAGTGTCACATGATCCTTCACTAATCACTCTCATATGAGGATTTGCTGCTCACTAATTATCAATTATTACTAATGCTCAATTAATATTTAATTATTGCTGCTTAATATAACACTTTGATGAATAGAATGTTCAAAAGAACATTATTTATTTGAAATATAATCTTTTGTAACATCTTTACTGTCACTTTTGATCAATTTAATGCATCTTTGCTGAATAAAAGTATGATTTTCTATATATATATATATATATATAATTTTTTTTAAATACCCACAACTTTTAAACGGCCACAGGGCTCCAGACTGCCACCAAATGGTTGCATTTTGCCACCAAAATTTGAGTGTGCAACTGAATTTTACATCCAGTTGCACATGTGTGACCAGTTAATTTGGGCGTGTTCATTCAATAGATCACTCCAATTACATGCTCTCTAGAATGCTGTATTTGCTGATGTGACACACATGAGATCTATTTAAGCAATACTGTCATATTTATAGTTTTTATAGAAGTACATGACATGACTCAAACGTAATGAAGTCATTTTATTTAAAAGAATAAACCTGTTCAAACATACCAGTGCTTATACTCTGTACAGTAATCATTTAACCATCTGCCTGTGTTATTACACTGTTTTCATTACAATGGTAAAGTGTACATTTCTTTCTTTGCTGCAAATATGCCAAACTACACGAGCCAAGCTCTACCTGTTCGCTGTCAGTATCGTTCAACAACTGGTTCATTTCGTTAACTTCACGAACGACGTGTACCAGTTCGTTCAATTCGTTCATGAGCTAGATCTCTCGTTCAGACTCAAAAGCATCTCGGTCAGTAAAGGGCGTATTCGTTCACTGAATTCAACATATCACATTCTCCATCACATCATCGAAAGACTATTGACTCAAGGTTTTGTCATTCTTTGAGTATTTATTAGTAATACAGTGGAAATTAGCATGTTGATTTACGGTGTGCGCCCCTAAATTTTCTGGTTGTGCCCCTAAAATTTTCAGTTGGGGTGCTCCTAGTAAAAAAAGTTAGTCTGGAGCCCTGTGTAGTATATCACAGTTACAAAAATATAAACATTGATAATAAATGTGTGTTGATCATAAATCCTCATATGAGAGTGATTAGTGAAGGATCATGTGACACTGAAGACTGGAGTAATGATGATAAATTCAGCTTTGATCACAGGAATAAATCACACTGTAACACTTTACAATAAGGTTGTATTAGTTAATGCATTTACATTATAATAATATTTCAAAATATTGCAATTTTTACTGTATTTTTGCAGTGTAATGCATGAGATATTTCTTTAAAAACATTTTTAAAAATCCTATTTATTCCAAACTTTTGTCCACCAGTGTAAAATTGTGTGTTATTTACACATGCAACAGACAGAGAAGCAAGAATCAAGAGTAATACGGTGCAGAATATATGCCTTTTTATTTTCTTGTTGCACTCAAAATAGTCTTAGATAAGTCTTGGAATCATTATTATAAGGAAGTGTTTAGTGTCTGTTATCGAATGAATGAATTCCCTACTAATTGCTGGAATTATTCTAAAATAGCATGGCGATTATGTCAGTCATAACAGAGCTGAATATCCTTCCTGAATGCCTCATGCATTCACTTCAATCTTGCACACAGTGGACCTTAAAAATACTCCAGCAGTGACCAATACACATGCATGAAAATATGTATTATATCATAAGACTTTCAATGAGCTTTGATGAACTCTGTAAACATAAAAGTTCCATGGAAATTATGGTCTGTGAAGCTTGATAATAGACTGTTCATGCTGTAATATCTTTTCTATCTTTTTTATGGCCTGCTTAATGAATGGGCCCTGAGAATGTATTGCTGTTTCTTTCTTGGTCTTTACTTGCAGACACGAGGAAATCTACTGGAAAGTCGTTGTTTTAGAGCAATGAAGCCCTACAGAAATCCATCTCTCTGTAGACACACCGCAAGCGAGCTGCACATTATGACATGGCAAAACTGGGAACTATGTTGTTTTGCATGCTTTAAATGCAGACAGATTTGTTTATAGTGAAGACCAGGGTTATTATAGTTAACTAAAACTAAAACATTTTCGTTGAAATAAAAATAACTTTAACTGAAATCAAATATAAGGAAACCGTAACATTTCAGCTATTTAATTTTCATTTAGTTAAATTTGATGTTCTAAAATAACTACAATTTAAAACTGAAATAAAGATTATAAAAGACTATATTGACGTTGAAGTTAATAAAAAATACTAATGACAAAATCATATTAAAAATGTACTAAAACTTTAACTAAAATTAAAATGGAAACGGAAAATATAATAGCATTGCAATAATAACCTACTAAAATAACAAATATTTTACCTCCTAAGTAAACAAGTAAACATCCTAAGTGTTTTTTTATTTTTAGAGCATAAGGAAAAACACATGGAAAAAACATTTTGAAAAAATGAGGGGAGACATGAAATGACATGTTTAGGCAAAAACAAATGGAATATTTTTTCCATTCACCAATCAATTCTTAGGTTTCAGGATTTTTTTCAACCAAACTTTGTTTAAAGATGATTCTATGTTATGAAAGATATAACAGAATGCATTGATATGCCTTTTTACTTTATGCAATATGTGGGTAAAATGGACACACATGGGTTTTCCCGTTCAATACAATATATCTATACACTGCATCTCATGTGTTCTTGGAGCAACATGTACTGAAAAAAGATGTTTGGCAACATTTTCATAATAATATCTAATATTTCATAGGAACATTGATATGTAGTTTCCCTATTCACTTGTTGTGTCTCCCAGAATGCCTGATAAACATGATTTAAGTCCCTCTATTGAGGACGTGTATGAAATCAATGCCCTGTTTCGCAACAGAAAGTCTGATTTTCCTGAGATGTTTATAACAAACAATTTGAAAATTAAATGATAAGTGCAAAATATTTCCATAAGAGCGCTTGATCATTCAGTCATATTTAAAGACCAATGAGAAGTTGTTGTTCTGGTGAAACCTCAAAACGTGATCTTTACAGGTAGGTGGACAATAGCACTCAGGAGATTGTAAATAATTTCTACTCATCCCTCAGTTTACAATAAATGCATTTACAAACAGAGCTAGTTTTAGAGAAATGAAAAGTCAGCTTGCATTTTTGCTTAAGCACTTGACATTTTTAAGTGTCTTCAATTTGTCTAAACTGATGGATGAGTCAAAATTATTTTCGGCTAATCTCTGAGCAGACTTTTTGGCATTGTGTCGAAGAAAATGACAGGTGTGTTTGATCCCATGTTTTCCCTGCGACCCCTCTCCACCACTCAAGTGCGAGCTCTAATGAATCGGGTCTGGAGTGGTTCTTACTCACAAGACACGAGGCTTTTCTCTGAACTCGGCACTGCTTAACTATCTCTCAACACAACATCAATCGCTTGCGTGTTTGCATACTGGCAGGTCAATATGGCTCCCTAGCCACTTTGCTAATTACCTTATGAATATGCTGGCAGATGCTTGTTTACCTGTGGTCACACAGCTCTGTGGCTGTATTTGCTTTTAATTCACACGTGTCAGAGTGCTTTCTCTTCTCCTTGTGAGGAATGCTTTCTTGCTGAGGGTGGAGCCAGTATTTAGAGGCTTGCTGTCATGCAAACCTGTATTTTACTGAAGCCACTGTAAACCTTCAGATGCAGTTTTTCTTGTCTGTAATCTTTCGCACAGCGCTGGAAACTAGCAAAAGAGGGATGAAGTGAGAGAAGTAATTCGCTTCTAGGTGGACATCAACACTAGGAGACTGTTTTTGATTGGATTTTGAGTGAAGAATTGTTTAAATCCAGAATTAACCTCTCAAATCTTTTACTTAGGAGTTGACCTGTCGGGAAGAGCTGCTTACACTCTTGTTGTCTCTGCTACCTCTGGTCTGGAAGATTCCCGTTCAGGAGGAGAAAGCCCCAGGTGAGAGACACTTTAATATTTTGAGAATGTACTAAAGGGATACTGTAACCCACCTTGAATTAAATAATTATGTGTTAATATTAAATGGCATCCTGGCATTGCATTCAGTTAGAAATTTGATATACTAATACATTTTATAAAGCGTATGATCTTGCAAGGACGCCATGAATTGTTAAGTAGCTGCCTGCTTGAACAAGTGAAACCATGAGATGGCTTTAATTATGAAACAGTACAGTTAAAGGATAATGAAAGGATAAGGCTTTTCGTTAAGCTTGAGACCTACGGTATTTAGTGCAGGCATGCTAATCTTTTCTAGCATCTGCTTTCCACATTGCTGAGTTATTAGTTCCCGTAATTGTGTTGTAAACCGACCTCTGGAGGTCATCATGACTTGCTCTAATGAAACCTGGTTGTATAACTGGTTGATGCTTGTCAAAACCTCCCTTTGCTTTCAGATTTCACCCTGCCTTCACTACTTGAGGTGTTTTTATGCCACGAGGGTAAGACCATCCCTCACAAGGCAGGGCAAGATAGATGTGATGTGCAGAACTCTGGGAAGCGTTTATCTGGCTCCTGGAAGTCACGGCGTTCGCGCAGAACTGCTCAGCGATACTCCGTGAAGGATGCACGCAAATCTCAGCTTTCCACGTCTGATTCTGAAGCCAACTCGGACGATAAAACCACAAGCGCTGGGGGCAAGCATCGCAGATTCCACAGTTCAGCCATTCGTGTTAGTTGCCAGCTTCACCAATCCAACAATCCATCACAACCAGCATTGCAACATCCCACTCCCGATGCCATGAGCACCATTGAGCCATCCCAACCTAACATGAGACTCTTTGGGTCTCACACACTGGATCCTAACATGCTAACAGACCCAACAACTCTCTCCATCTTCAACCGAATGGAGAACTCGCCTTTTGACCTTTGCCATGTTCTGCTCTCCCTTCTGGAAAAGGTCTGCAAATTTGACATGACCATCAATCATAACCCGGGCTTGGCGGTCAGCGTTGTTCCCACACTCACAGAGATACTCACAGAGTTTGGTGACTGCTGTTGTCCCGGTGGTGGCGGTGGGAACGATGAGCTAGCTGGAGGCTGGACTGAGGAGCCAATTGCGCTTGTTCAAAGGATGCTTTTACGCACCATTCTGCACTTGATGTTTGTCGATGTGGGTCAAAATGAAACACTGCCTGATAATCTGCGTCGAAGTTTGACTGACCTCCTCAGAGCAACTTTAAAGATTCGCACCTGTTTGGAAAGGCAGGCCGATCCTTTTGCTCCAAGGCCAAAGAAGACTCTACAAGAGATACAAGAAGATTTTTCTTCCTTTTCACGGTTCCGTCATCGGGCCTTGCTACTACCAGAACTCTTGGAGGGTGTCCTACAGCTACTCCTGGGTTGCTTGCAGGCCTCCGCGTCCAACCCTTTCTTTTTCAGTCAGTCTCTTGAATTAGTTCATGAATTTGTGCAACACCGTGGCTTGGAGCTCTTCGAGGCAACCGCTCTGCGCCTCGAGGCCTTAGCAGAAGCTCGAGATTCAGAAGTGGGCAATGAGGCATCGGAGCACCTGCGTTGTCTGATCGCCGATGTGCTTAAGATAATCAGTGCCGTGAAGAGAGCTAAGTCGGAGCAGCTACACCAGTCTGTTTGTGCACGCCGTCGACACCGTCGCTGCGAGTACTCACACTTTTTGCACCATCATCGCGACCTCTCAGGACTGCCGGTATCCGCTTTCAAGCAGGCCGCACGACGTAATCCTTTTGAGGAGGACTCCGAGGGTCATGACGGGGAAGTGCGGTACCCTGAGCGCTGTTGTTGCCTTGCTGCTTGCGCCCACCAGTGTTTACGTCTTTTTCAGCGCCTCTCGCCCTCAGGTCCTGCCGTGTTGCAGGTGCTGGCAGGAGTGCAAGCTGTTGGCATCTGTTGCTGCATGGATCCAAGGTCCGTAATAGGACCCATGCTCCAAGCATTTCAGGCTCCAGGGCTGCGGAGCTACCAATCCCATGTTTTGAGTGTCCTTAGTAGACTTGTCTTGGAACAGCTTGGAGGTGGTCAGCCCTCTGAAAAAGCCAAGCTTGCCTCCTGCAACATCTGCACTTTGGATAGCAGTCAGTTACCTGGGCTTGATGAGACTCTACAGGGCTATGGGCCTGGGAAGGAATTGAACTTATCCACATCCCCATCTCCATCTTATCGTTTCCAAGGTATCCTGCCAAGCGGAGGAGCTGAAGACATGCTATGGAAGTGGGATGCTTTAGAAGCCTATCAGGAGCTTGTGTTTGGGGAGGACCGGCATTTGAGTCAACAGATTGCTAGTCATGTATGCCAGCTGACTTTGCGAGGCAATGCTGTAGTGCAGTGGCAACTCTACACTCATATTTTTAACCCTGTGCTACAACGGGGTGTGGAGCTATCCCATCATGCCCAGCAACTTGGTGTGACAACTACTTGTAGCCAGGTCTGCAGTTACCATAGCCATTGCCTCCCGATTGAGGTACTGATGGTTTATCTTCAGACTCTGCCTGCTCTGCTAAAGTCAAGGTATGGCTGTATTTCCTCTTTTTCTTTTTTTTCTCCTCTTAAGGTGATGATACACAAGGCAACTTTTTAAGAAATGTTGCCGTCAATGGGCCACCAGGTGAGACACCGCGCCCACGACTGATCTAAAGTATCCAGATAGATATTTGTTGCCCCTTCTCAATGGGAAAGTGCACAAGCAACAATGCTCAAAAAAAGTTGCTTCGTGAATCATCCCCTTTATTCTCTGTTGTTTAGGTTCTTTACATTTAGTAGAGATGCACCGATTGCAATTTTCTTGTCTGATTCCAATTTCCGAGTGTGACCTCCGATACCGATTTTCTTTCAAATAACTATATATAGCATATACAAAAATCAATCATTTTATTTTCACAAAAAAACAAGTAAAAAGACCAAAGAGAACAAATAAACAAATTTCAATCAACAGCTGGATAGTCTTCATTGTAAATACAGATTAATGCTTATAATTAGTTACAAAAGTTATTCAGTCAAGAGCAGAGTGATTTACTTTAACTGAAAACTCACCAAGACGGGCATTTTGACATAATTTTTATGTCATAATATTTGTAATATTTGACCATTTTGGTACTGTTTAGCCACTCGTTTAAGTACTTGCGACTCACAAGTTGCTTGAGAATTTAAAGTCCTAGTGAACCGGAAGTTGCAAGTGATTTTCTTTCAATGCTGTGACAAATTTGACGTATTTAAATGAAACTGAATATTGAATGGAGGGCAGTATTTTACTTTAGCACTCCTCCTCACCATCTCTCGCTCGTAGCAGAATAACGGTTTCCAAATTACGTTTTTTTCCATTTTCTGTATTCCATTTTAATGATTTAATTAAAATTAAATCTGTCAAATTAATTGAATGAAAAAAAAACTTGATTTATTAATTTGTTTGCTATGAATTTTTCTGTAATCAAATGAAGGCATAAAACCTTAATTTTTTTAACCAAATAAAATTTAAATAAACCCTTTCATTTTTGGGGGGCAAACAAAGTGCTGCACAACAGAGTTTTACTGTTAAAATTAAAGGAAGAAAAATTCTGTAATTAATTATTAACTTTATTTTTAAAGGAATATTGTATTGTTGTTATTGGTAGTAGTATTACATTAAGACATGTATTATACTGTACAATAGTAATACAATAGTACATAATACTAGTAATATATTTCTATCTCAAATTTTTGCCATGAAGATCTTTTTATGTGTATATGCCAATAGTTTTTCTCAAATTAAACGATAAAATGCTCAGATAGTGATTCTCAGAGCTAAAAGCGCCACGCGTGCTTCAGTGTGTGTGTGTGTGTGTGTGTGTGTGTGTGTGTGTGTGTGTGTGTCTGTCTGTCTGTCTGTGTGTCTGTGTGTCTGTCTGTGTGTCTGTCTGTGTCTGTGTCTGTGTGTGCGTGTCTGTGTCTGTGTCTGTGTGTGTCTGTGTGTGTCTGTGTGTGTCTGTGTGTGTGTGTGTGTGTGTGTGTGTGTGTGTGAAATGAAATGAAACTGTGCGCCTGTGCCATTCATTCTCACACACACACACACACACAGAACATGTAGGATTCGTATTCGAGTAGTCTTCCTGCTGTGTAATATTCACAGACACTAGTACTAGTAGGCAATACAGGCGCTATTTAACTGGCGAAATGAGACGAGTGTGTGAAAGGAGGCATGTGTGTCACTTCGCCTTCGGAGAGAAGAGAGCAAGAACGCGCAGCTGACGTTATTGTCTGTGCCACTGGCTACAAAACAGACCGGTCACCGATCCGGGATGATCATGCGGAAAACCGGCCATTTCCGATTCCTGGCCGATAGATCTGTGCATCTCTATAATTTAGCCTTTAAAATAAACTGTGATTCCAATGTGTTTTCTGCATTTATAACTTCTGCTGTTGTGTCCCAACTTAGCCGTGTGGTACGCGACCTGTTCCTGAGTTGTAACGGGCTGAACCAGGTCACAGAGTTGATCTACTTGGACTGCACTCGTCCATGGGTGCTAAAAGTGTTCGAGACGCTTATCTTGAGTGCCTGGCACCATCACACAGAATCTGCCGTGCATGAGCTAGAAAGAGCAGAAGCTCAGGAAAGGGAAGCTGTCCTGGGACTTTTCGAGGAGCTGAGTTCACGTGGGGCTGGTGACGGCCCCCAGAGCCTCACTAAGTTTTACGAAGGCTTGAAAGAGGCCTGCCCTCACCCAAAGGGCAAAAGTGCCTTTTCTACAGTAGGACATAACCGAGGTGAGGCACATTTGAACACGATCAACCTTTTTCTGTGCGTCGCCTTCCTGTGTGTGAGCAAGGAGGCGGACTCCGACAGAGACTCTGCAAATGACTCTGAAGACACTTCAGGATATGATAGTACAGCTAGTGAACCATTGGGTGGGCGCCTACCTTGCCTTTCCCCAGACAATGTGGCTCTTCCCTCTAAAGAGCAGGTAAGGAGGGCTGCCGATGTTTGGTCAGTGTGTCGTTGGGTGTACATGGCCAGTCCAGTCTTCCAGAGGCAGTTCTTCAGACTGGGAGGCCTCGATGTCTGTTCGCGTCTAATGACGATGGTCATCCAGAAACTCACTTCTAAAAACAAAGACTGCAAACTTAAGAAAAAGAGGGAGAGTAAAGGCAAAAGCAGCCCATCTAATGTAGACTCCCCCACTCAGGCTCTTACAGGGCACTTTGACAATATACCGACAACTGCAGGTACAGCGGGAACTCAACAGCATGAACTAAGTGACACTCTCAGCCCGTCTCAGGCCGAAAGCAAGTTAAGTGACCCAACGCACAGGCTTGAAGAGGAATGGCCGCTCCAGAGTATCCGACTGCTGGAGGCTCTTTTGGCTATCTGCCTCCACAGTGCCAATTCAGCCCTACAGAGACTCGAGCCAGACCTTTCCTTTCAGGTACAGTGGACATGCATACATGTGAGCTGACAGAAGGGGCTATTCATGTTTTTATATTTTTTCTAAATTCTCGAGTGCCTTGGCCTCATATGATGTTTGCAATACAAATATGCAAACTAGGGGCAGGACAAAAATCGATATGCCGATTTATCGCGATATTTCCGGCCGCAAGACGTTATCGATACTCTGACTCCAAGTATCGATATTTAATCCGAATATTTAAATTCATGTCTACATTGTGGCTGTTTACCGCTTTGGCTTCCCGGAGTGGCAGTACCCCCAGACTTCCTGTGGTAGCGTTTCACCGAACGTGAATACAGCGTCTATTTTGACTCGTGAACATTTTGAATCCATTCGCGCGTCCGCAGGGAATTGGAACGCGTAGAAATCGAGCATTTGAAGCGAAATAGACGCGCGTTCATGGCGCTGCAGGAGAAAAATTTCATTAAACACCACTCTGCCTCTTTTCATTTACATAAAAAAAATATTAAGCATTAACAGCCATATAAATGTGGTTCAGCCAACGCACTACCTGGATTATCTTCACTGCAAAAAAATAAGTTTAAAGTTATGAAACTTCACTTTGCCCTCAGTCAAAATGATTTGGTAGGCAACAATAGATTCATTAGACCAGAGATCGCCCATTAGATGTACACAAGACGAATTATATATCATGTTTAACCGCTAGAGAGACACCCGAGCCAGCTGCAAACGCCAGAAGGACTGGCCGAGGAGAGGCTGCCCTCGCTGGGGTTAACAAGCGCTGAGCACCCGGTGACACACTGGATCTCAAAACTCCAACAACACAAGATTATTTTTTTTAAATAGGCGCTGTCTTTATAAATAAACCACATATTTTAGCTTTAAACAACTACATTATCAACTGAAAAGCATTAAAACTACATTTAATTACAAAATATCAGTGTTTTTAGTTATGCAGGGTTTCTCCTCACGTCACTTGACCACGTGACAGCAGCAAGCAGGCTCCTGATTGGTTAACGTGCTAGGTACTCAAACGTGACCATATTTTATTATATAAGGTTTTATACTGGGTGTTTTATCACATTTTTAGTAACGTGTGCATTTTGCAATTTGCAAATATGAAATGTTGCTGCTATGAATAAGTCAGAGATAGTGACCTTTCTTTATTATAAATCATTTAGTCACAGAAAACTGTTCTCTCATGGCTGTTTGATGGCTTTATATGCACAAAAAAGATTAAATTATTTAGTTTAAATCATGAAATACATGATCGAATGACTTTTTTGACGCTTTTTTCCATTTTCAAAATGATATTGTGATATATTGTGATTTTCTTGCAATATATCGTCTGTCACAGAATCGCTGGTATCGTGATATATCGTCACCGTGGGCAAAATATCGTGATATTATCATATCGTGTTTTGACCTGTGATTCCACCTCTAATGCAAACTAGGTTTTGGGACAGAGCTATTAATTGACATTATCTGTGACAATGTCTTAGTTCACACTTGTAGTTCGGTTTGTTTGGTTCCGGACCAAAAAACAAAAACAAAACATATAGTCCTGGTCCGCTTTGCGTTCACACTGGCATTTTTAACAGCGAACCTAAAGTTATCGAACCAAAGGCATAGGGATACGCTCACAACCTGATTGGTCGGCTTTTATGCCGTATATTTCGCGATGGAGCTTGCTTACTGAACATTCAAAAATGTTGCATCTTGTGACATTACGTCCTGTTTTTGGTTCGTTTACATGTCTTTGGTCTGTGTTGCATTCATATATCAGTCGAAACGCACCAGAGTTCGTTTGGAAGTGGACCGAGACCCATCTTTTTAACAGAGTTTGTTTTAATCCAACCAATCATGACAAGTGTGAACGCACTCTTAGTCTCTATGTGTGTGATTTTCCATGCTCTATCCCATAGCTGCAGTCCGTGGATGAAACCCTGTGTGAGGTCAGGGATCAGCTCTCTCGATCTGGAGTGGTGAATTCTGATCTGGCAGTTCCTCTGTTTGATTCCTTACTACGTGTGGCTCTGGCTGAGATGTTCTGCAGTCCAGATGTCATCGAGAAGACACCTGACAAGGTAATTTGATTGCTTGTTTAATGAATCTGTATTGTCACATGGGCACGTGTTCCAGTGCAGTCTCGGGTTCGAGTCTGGCCTTCATCACATTGCCCAATTGTTTCCTTTCTCTGTCTGCTGTGTGTAACTCATGAAAGTAGACAGCCCTAAAATAAAGTGACTTTTGGTGACTAAATACAAAATTTATAAGAAGGATTTTTTTTAAATGTTATATTTCATCTGGTGCACTTACATCGAAAAATGTAATAATTTAGAAATAAAAGGCATTTTTCATGATTGGCTGCTGTGAGACTGTAAACACCCCTGCTGTGATTGGCTGCTGTGAGACTGTAAACGCCCACTGCTGTGATTGGCTGCTGTGAGACTGTAAACACCCCCTGCTGTGATTGGCTGCTATGAGACTGTAAACACCCACTGCTGTGATTGGCTGCTGTGAGACTGTAAACGCCCACTGCTGTGATTGGCTGCTGTGAGACTTCAGTGTAAACGCCCACTGCTGTGATTGGCTGCTGTGAGACTGTAAACACCCTCTGCTGTGATTGGCTGCTGTGAGACTGTAAAGAACCCCTGCTGTGATTGGCTGCTGTGAGACTGTAAACGTCCACTGCTGTGATTGGCTGCTGTGAGAGTTCAGTGTAAACGCACACTTCTGTGATTGGCTGCTGTGAAACTTCAGCCCACTGCTGTGATTGGCTGCTGTGAGACTTCAGTGTAAACACCCACTGCTGTGATTGGCTGCTGTGAGACTTCAGCCCACTGCTGTGATTGGCTGCTGTGAGACTGTAAACACCCACTGCTGTGATTGGCTGCTGTGAGACTTCAGTGAAAACACCCACTGCTGTGATTGGCTGCTGTGAGACTTAAGTGTAAACGCACACTTCTGTGATTGGCTGCTGTGAAACTTCAGCCCACTGCTGTGATTGGCTGCTGTGAGACTTCAGTGTAAACGCCCACTACTGTGATTGGCTGCTGTGAGACTTCAGTGTAAACACCCACTGCTGTGATTGGCTGCTGTGAGACTTCAGCCCACTGCTGTAATTGGCTGCTGTGAGACTGTAAACACCCACTGCTGTGATTGGCTGCTGTGAGACTTCAGTGAAAACGCCCACTGCTGCGATTGGCTGCTGTGAGACTTTAGCCCACTGCTGTGATTGGCTGCTGTGAGACTTCAGTGTAAACGCACACTTCTGTGATTGGCTGCTGTGAAACTTCAGCCCACTGCTGTGATTGGCTGCTGTGAGACTTCAGTGTAAACGCCCACTGCTGTGATTGGCTGCTGTGAGACTTCAGTGTAAACGCCCACTGCTGTGATTGGCTGCTGTGAGAATGTAAACAACCCCTGCTGTGATTGGCTGCTGTGAGACTTTAGCCCACTGTTGTGATTGGCTGCTGTGAGACTTCAGCCCACTGCTGTGATTGGCTGCTGTGAGACTTCAGTGTAAACGCCCACTGCTGTGATTGGCTGCTGTGAGACTTCAGTGTAAACGCCCACTGCTGTGATTGGCTGCTGTGAGAATGTAAACAACCCTGCTGTGATTGGCTGCTGTGAGACTTTAGCCCACTGCTGTGATTGGCTGCTGTGATTGGCTGCTGTGAGACTTTAGCCCACTGCTGCGATTGGCCAACATCTTTGCATATGAAATAAATATAACATGCAGACTCTTTTTGAACGGTTTACTTCGTTTTCAGTACTACAGCTGTCGAGATTAACTAATCGTGAAGTGTTGATTTATAGCATTATATTCAGATCAAATCCAGTCAATTAAAAGGTTGCAGTGATGATCATTGTAGCTGATCACATGTTGAGCGCATGAATGCTGTGATCTCTTCATTCCAGCTTGATTTCTGCACTCTCACGATGCTTTCATCATAACTAACAGTGCAAACACAATGTAAATACGAGATTTATTGATTATAACAGGAGTTTTGGCGAGAGTCCAGACCTCAGTCACTGATAAACTCACGCTGTTTGATTGACAACTCCAGAGATTGTTCTTTGATTGCTTTCTATATATAATTGAATTAGTTTAAATAACAGTATAATTTCATCTACTAAGAGAAACAATGTGAAGTTATGTGAAGCGTTTAGTCACTGGTTTGATTTACTGACACAGAGACAAGAACATCTGACTGTACATGAATCATATCAGAAATCACTGGTCTCAGATCAGGCGTTAGAATGAACACGGTTACACACATGTTGTGGGATTACCGTCAAGTCCATATCGTAAAAGTCTGTTTGCAAAGCCTGCGCTGAAATTGCGACTGATTTCCCAAAGGATCCACAGTGAAATGTAGCGAATACAGATAAATAATGCTCAACTGAGACGTTCACATTGATGAAGATAAATAAGCTCATTCCCAGCATTAGGATCCTTTGGAAGGTAATGTTATATTTAGTCCTGTATCGCTCTTCTGTACTTGTCATCTCACTAATGGTGCGTTCACACCGATCGCGATTGATGCGATTCGCGCGAGTGATTTTACATGTTAAGTCTATGCAGAGACGCGAATTGGCATTCTGCGGCGCGATTCGCGCAAGTTGAAAAATCTGAACTTTGGCGGATATTCGCGCCGCGTTAACCAATCAGGAGCTTGCTCTAGTAGTGACAACAATGAAAAGAAAATAGTATTAATCATATATTAATATCTGGTTCACACAAGTGTGCATATGACTATTACTGTGATAATATTAAATGACATGAACCACAAGCAGTCTCTTTTTGTTAAATGCCAGTTTATGTATAATCAATAATACAAAAGTAAAATCTTAAAATGTATAATAAGCTATAAAAAAGCAAACAATTTAGTCAAACATTCAAAGTCAGTGCTAGTACGCTACAACAGTAAATTAAAGTTAAAAAGCCTAAAAATAAAAAAAGTTAGGAAACTTAACTTTGCCCTCAGCCTAAACGATTTGCCAGGAACAAATTATATATCCATGACACACACACACACACACACACACACACACACACACACACACACACACACACACGTTGTGTTTCCATGTTTTATGGGGACATTCCATAGGCGTAATGCATTTTATACCGTACAAACCGTATTTTCTATCCCCTACACTGCCCCTGCCCCTAAACCTACCCATCACACACACACACACACACACACACACACACACACACACACACACACACACACACACACACACTGCCGCTGCCTAAATCTACCCATCACAGGAGACATGCTGCATTTTACATTTTCAAAAACATCACTTAGTGTGATTTATGACCTGTTTTTCCTCATGGGGACCAAAAATGTCCCCACAAGGACAAGGATTTTGGATATTGCCATCTTTGTGGGGATATTTTGTCCCCATACCGTAGGGATTACCAGTCCACACACACACACACACACACACAAGACGAATCATAGCTCGAGACACCACAGAGACATCAGAGCCAGCGGCAAATGTGGGAAGGACTGGCCGAGGAAAGGCTGCTCTCGCCGGGTTATGGCGCCGCCGCTGATCCACTGGAGCTCACAACTCCGAAAACGGAAGATAAAAAGTTCAAATAGGCACTCTTTTTATAAATAAACCACATATTTGAGCTTTAAACAACTATATTATCGCCTGAAAAAGTATTCAAACTACGTTTTCTCACACATTAACAGCAGTATTTTTTACAAAAAAAGACCTCAAGTGACCGAGTCAAGTGGCTGGTAGAAGCCCCTCCCATGACGCGAATTCGCGTCTGTTGTGTAGTGAATGGCACACGCGAATGAAGCGAATTTCTCGCGCGAATGAAGCGAGTAAACTCAAAATGTTCAGCGTCCACCTTGCGGTGCGCGAATAATTCGCGTCAATCGCGTCCGGTGTGAACGCCCCATAACACTCCAGTGGGCGGGGCCAAAGTTGCGTCATTGATGTCATAATGTGACAAAATCCGAAACGGGTCATCTTCTGAGCTTGGATTGAATAAAACCAGTTTTTTGACTAGCAAGAAAGTTTTGAGTTGTGAAACTTACAGGATGTTTATATAGTACGATGACCTCTTACATTAGATTGCGATATCGATAATTTCATGACTTTGTTACTTTTATTTGTATGTCAAAGGTTCTGATTTTGTGTTTTGAATGACTCAAGATAATATAATTCCTCTAAGTAAATCCTCTCTTAAAAAGTTTTGTCTGTAGTGGTAATTCCAAAATAAAACTTAATCCTTTGGACTTCAGTAAGATTTGTTTTGGTACTCGAGTTTCTTTTAATGAGTAAATCTGCTTTCTGACATAAAATGGCCCCTGGCTAAACATAAACGGATAAGGAGCCTTTTTGTGTGATTGAGCACCGTGTGCACATGGGGGGTATATTTTATGTGTAAACGGTCAGCTGATGTGGTCCTGTGACCACAATCATATTTTCTTTCTTTTTTTTAAACCAGCTTTCTGAAATCACAAACTTTGTGTCTCTAACAAACACAACACCATGAAGCAATGTTATGAGGATTGTTAACTTTATTCTGAAAAGAGCTCATTTACTGTAAGGTAAGAGTCTGGCTGATCCGCTTTAATCTGTTTCACTGTGTTTTAACTTCTGATTTTTGAAGTTGCACTGCAGGGAAATGAAAGCACTAAATGTCAGAAGTGAGAGTATTTTTGGCCTTTTCTTTCTAAATGTGATGTTTACACACGCAGTAGTTTTATTAATGTATTTATTTACCAGCCAACCAACCAGATAGTGGCCACATGATAGGTGTCATTTGAGATTTAGTGTTTTGAACAGATTTGCAAATGTTTCACTACCGTTTCAAAAACACAAATCGTCTTCAGTTCTTCTGTCATCCATTTTACACCGTGCAAAGGTTTTGAATGTCCTGATAATGTCACGTATATTTGGTTTCCTACTGTACTTGCATCCTACATTTGTCGGCACCTATTGATTAAAAAAATATTTATTATTGTTTTAATAATCATATAATTATTAATTATATGATTATATATAATTATAAATGTAATTATTACATATTTAATTTGTTTTAGATATTTATAATCAAGTTTAATCTGTTTTATTTTAATTGTTTCTTTATTATATTATATTTATTCAATTTGTATATTATTATTCATCCCTCTATTTTGTAATAATAAAACATTTATTTTATGTTTTTTACATATAATTATATTAACATATTTTAATAACTATATTAACAATATATTTTATATTATAATTAAGTTTAATATATTTTATTATTATTTCATATGTATATTATTTTATATTATCCTTTCCTTCATCTAGTAATTAATGATACAAATATAAATTGTAAAAGTATAAATTGTAATAGTAATTTATTACATATTTTATTTATTTTTGAATATTGTATTATATAATTATATTTAATCAATGTTTAACTGATTTATATTTATACTATTTTATATTATTATCCATCCCTTCATTTTGAAATAATAAAATATATATTTTAATAATTATATTACATTTTTTATATTATAATTAAGTTTCATCTATTTTATTATTATTATTTCTTATTTCCTATTTATATTATTTTTGTTATTATCCCTCCCTCCATCTATTAATTACAGTAATAATAATAAAGTATACATTTTAATAATCATATTGTTTTTTACATATCAATTTTTACATCTTGTAATTATTTTATTATATTATATCATAATATTTAATCTGTTTATATATTTATTGTTTCTTAATTCATTTATATTTTTGCTATTTGTATATTATTATCCATCTTTCCATTTTGATATAATAAAATATATATTTTAATAATTATATAAGCATACTTTTAGATTTTATAATTAAGTTTAATCTATTTTATTATAATTATTTCTTATTTATATAATTTTATATTATTATCCTTTCCTGATCTAGTTATTACAGTAATAATAATAATAAAGCATACATTTTAATAATTATTTATAAAATGCTAGTAATTGTCATTCTAATTATTTCTAAATATTTTATTATATAATCATGTTTAATCTGTTTTATTTAAATTCTTGATTTTTTAAAATATTTTTTTATATTATCATCATCTTTCCCTCTTATTTTGTAATAATAATAATAAAACATATATTTTAATAATTATATTAACAAGTTTTTATATTTTATTTATTTGATATTATTATTTATTATTATCTATTTATATATTTTTTATTACAATCCTTCCCTCCATCTAATAATATTAAAGTAATATTATACACTTTAATAATCGTATTAATAAAATGTAATTTATTTTTTATATTTTATTAAGTAATCATGTTTAATTGTTTCTAAATTAATTTATATTTATACTATTTTTTTGTATTATTATTATCCATCACTCTATTTTGTAATAATAATAATAATAAAATATATATATTTAAATGATTATATTAACATATTTTTATATTTTATATTATAATTAAGTTATTTTCTATTATTATCCTCCCCTCCATCTAGTAATTACAGAGATAATAATAAAGTATTTTAATAATCATATGTTATATTTGTATAATAATGTTGATTATATGAATGAATGTATATTATTCTTATACTATAGTGTATAATGCTCTGTCCCTCCCTCTCGGTGCAGAAGCCTCCGGTCAGCAGCACCGAGGCGGCTCCTCCAGCGGGAGATCTGTCTGAGGAGGCGGAGGAGGCTCGGGTGAGAGGCGCTCCACCCCTGGGAGAAGAGGAAGGCTATGACGCAGACAGTGAAAGTAACCCCGAAGACTCCACCCGTCAGGAGGAAGGTAGGACCGCCCCCTTCATACTGACATGAGCGGATGCATTGTGCCAAACTGTGTTTGACTGTAAAATATACATGAGCTAGAGAGGAGTGTGTGTACTGTCTAAAACCAGAAGTATCTTGCATGTAGTTATATTGGCTTTAAAGGCTTTTTACGTTAAAGTGAACATAATTATCATTGCGTTAGTCCATAGTCACTGATAGCTGGAGGAATTTGTTTGCAAATGCTCTGGAATGCATTAGCCGGTCTCAGCCGGTCAGCATCAGGTAGGCTGAGTGAACGTCTGGTCAAGCGGGAGGTGATCCGGTTCCCCAGTCACATGTGCTGTTGCTGGCTCTCTCGCCCTGAGAATGGTGTCATTGTTTCTTTCGGCTGTGATGTAAGTCCGCCGCGTTGAGCTGTGTCTTGTGACTGCAGCGTTTGACCAATCTGGCGTGATTTATTAAGTTCACTCACCTTCCCATGAGCCTGTAGTTGATCAAATCTATGAACAAGGGAATGGAAGGCAAGGCTTGAAGTGTGTGTGTGTGTGTGTGTGTGTGTGTGTGTGTGTGTGTGTGTGTGTGTGTGTGTGTGTGTGTGTGTGTGTGTGTGTGTGTGTGTGTGTGTGTGTGTGTGTGTGTGTGTGTGTGTGTGTGTGTGTGTGTGTGTGTGTGTGTGACAGGGGAAGTGAACTGAATGTGGTGTAGGTAGTTGAGCTCGGTGTCAGCTTCTCATAAATCTTTTCTGTTAAGGAAGAACTCTTTTAGAGGTTGATCGTTCCATCCATCGCTCTATCGTTTTATCTATCTATCTATCTATCTATCTATCTATCTATCTATCTATCTATCTATCTATCTATCGTTCTATCGTTCTATCTATCTATCTATCTATCTATCTATCGTTCTATCGTTTCTATCTATCTATCTATCTATCTATCTATCTATCTATCTATCTATCTATCTATCTATCTATCTATCTATCTATCATTCTATCTATCACTCTATCTATCATTCTATCTATCTATCTATCGTTCTATCATTCTATCTATCTATCTATCTATCTATCTATCTATTGTTCTATCTATCTATCGTTCTATCTATCATTCTATCTATCTATCACTCTTTTTTTATTGTTTTATCTCTAACTAATCTAATCTCTGTTAATCTGTCTGTCTTTATTCTTTCAATCGTTCTATCGTTTTTTTTTCTGTCTATCGTTCTTTCTGTCTGTCTATATATCTGTCTATGTATGTGTGTGAGAATGACTGTGAGGGAGTACTCTGTGTGTGTGTGTGTGTGTGTGTGTGTTCGAGGCAGAACTTCATTAATAAAGAGCACCCAGAGCTTGCGTAGGAGCTGCAGGGTGTAGTTCACAGCTAAATCATGCGGGTTCTCCAGTGCCTGGCACCTCCATCAGCTTAATTCATCTTCACTGGGCTAGAGCTGTGAGCCTCCGCCGGTACATACAGCACTTGTGCTTCAGCCCTTCTGTTTGCACCACTAATTACTCTTTTATTATCACTGCGTTGTTTGTAATCAGTGTTCTGTCTGGGCTTGCTGTGACAGAGGTGAAGGTGGAGGCTGGAGTCCCGTTGGGGGAATGTGCGTTGGGAATGGCGGGAGTGCCTCAGGGCTCCGTCCGCGGCCGTCTGCTGTTCCCGGAGATCTGCCTGATGGAGCTGCAGCTGTTAGCCAGTGGCTCTCCAGACCTGGATGTTTTGGGACACGTGTTGCAGAGCCTTTTAGAAGCCGTGAAAGGCCACCGCAGCAATGCAGCGCTGCTCTACCAGCAGGTCAGACTTTTATCTGATGCCAGACTGATTTATTTATGTATGCGAGATATTGATGTTACACAGTGACAGATCTTATTCCAGAAGACCTGCTATTTTTGTCTAAGGAACTTACCTTTGGTTGATAGAAAGTTTTTGTACTAGTTGTAAGAGTATACCTGAAACCATAGACAACACCTACGAACCGACGTAGCAGGAACAAGATGACCTTTTAGCAATTGGAAATTGGAAACGAGCTTTTCAGCAGCAATTTAGGCCTATGTTGGACAAATCTTGACAGGATTTATTCATTTATTTTCACTTTATCCCATTGCCAATAATGATTTTTGAAACTCACTGTCAAAATATTGACGTTTGAATAGCTAAATTAAATCATCTTCACTGTATTTATGAAGAAATGTGATCCATCACACTCTCTTTCTCTCGTCAGGGTGGTGTGAAAGCCATTCTCACTGGATTTCAGAACATCCTCAGCCAATCAGATGATTCCTATAAAGGTGTATATTTCTTTTCATCTTCAACTGTGCATATTTCATTTTTAAATTCCATATTTTTGAGTTTAGTTATAATTCTCATTATTCTCAAAATGGGTTTGTCATTACTAAAATATATTGTATACATGATGATGTTAATAAATCATAATCATTAATGAAAAGCACCACAACAAATACTAAATTATATACATGTAAATCATTTATAGAAACACAAACAAACAAAGAATGGAAATTTTTGGCCAGGATGTCATTTAAAGCAATTATGAACACATGCAAAAACAAGAGAGAACCAATTAAATATTAATAACTGATTATATCGTAGTCAATATGTGCAATATCCTGTCAGCTTTTTGTTTTTCTAAGCATTTTTTTTTTTGTATAGTAAAATAAAACCTGCCTTTTTTTGCCAAATAATTTAAATAGATAAAATAATTCTCATTATATGAGAATAATGGGTTTGACATTACTAAAATACATTTTATGAAAGATGTCCATTAATGCTCATTAAAAATGTATCATAATCACCATTAATGAAGCGCAACAAATACTAAATGATATAAAAATAATTAATATATAAACCTATATATATTCATATAAACCTATACTCCGGTTTCTACTGATACAAAGCTTAATGCTAATATATATATATATATATATATATATATATATATATATATATATATATAGGGTTACTTAGTGATTAGGATTAAGCTTTGTATCAGTAGAAACCCGGGAGTATATTCGAATGATCGTGCTTCCTCCCCTCATATCCCCCTGAGACGAGAGATTTATGTATTAAGATATTTGATATTTAAGTCAAATATCGTCATTTTGCGTCATTGGAGGCTTTTTTGGCCGGAGACTAGAGACTACAGCCTACAGCCAGTAGTAGGAGCTAGTTCTGCATGTTATGCCGCTCGGGCATTTATAACGGAGCGGTGCAGAGCAAAGCGAGTGTTTCCGCTTTTCAATGAACTCCTATGAAAGTTAAGCTTCCTAAGGCATGATCTGAAAACCTGAAAACGCGTTGTGAATGACTGCCGTGCTCAGCTCTTCAATCTCGTGATGAGATCTGACTCCTGCTGCGTCTGTGCTGTGACTCTCGTTCGGCTCACTCACATTGTATTGAACAGACACGTTCAGTTTTTAATTGTAGTGTCTGTTTTCTAACTGAACTAAATTATTTTATTACTATAAAAATGAAAACCACCGTTTGGGCAGTGCCGTGGTGGGCAAGTGATAACCGGTAGCCGTGGCTTGGGAGTGGCCTCGTAGAGCAGCGAAGCAAGTGCATTCTGGGAGTTGTTGTCTTTCATCCACATGAGCTAAAAATACATATTCTGTCTTTTCTCAGTCTAGAAGGCACCAAATTCAAAAATGATTTCACATTTCTACTACATTTACTACAATAACCCAACTTAAAGGGATACTCCACCGTTTTTTCATATTAAACTGTGTCATTCCCTTAATTAAGATGAGTTGATACATACCTCTCGTCTCAGTGCGTGCACTTAATCGCTCTGACGCGCAGTGAGAGGATAACAATAATGTATGGCGGAATAGCACTTTTGAGAATACCTCGACTCTGCGCAGTAAAAAGTCACGCCTGAAAACCTTTCCGTCAATAGAACAAACGTGTAGAGGATTTTAAGGCGTGACTTTTTACTGCGCAGAGTCGAGGTATTCTCAAAAGTGCTATTCCGCCATACATTATTGTTATCCTTTTTAACCCGCTTAGAAAAGCGCCACGTTTTATTTTGTGTCATCATACTTGGTCGTTCAACTATTCGTGTAATTGTATTTAAATAGGGAAAACGTGGAGGTGTTTGGTCGCTTCTAACATGTGTGTGTGTATATATACACTCACCTAAAGGATTATTAGGAACACACACTAATTCTGTGTTTGACACCCTTTCGCCTTCAGAACTGCCTTAATTCTACGTGGCATTGATTCAACAAGGTGCTGAAAGCATTCTTTAGAAATGTTGGCCCATAGTGATAGGATAGCATCTTGCAGTTGATGGAGATTTGTGGGATGCACATCCAGGGCACGAAGCTCCCGTTCCACCACATCCCAAAGATGCTCTATTGGGTTGAGATCTGGTGACTGTGGGGGCCATTTTAGTTCAGTGAACTCATTGTCATGTTCAAGAAACCAGTTTGAAATGATTTGAGCTTTGTGACATGGTGCATTATCCTGCTGGAAGTAGCCATCAGAGGATGGGTACATGGTGGTCATAAAGGGATGGACATGGTCACAAACAATGCTCAGGTAGGCCATGGCATTTAAACCATGCCCAATTGGCACTAAGGAGCCTAAAGTGTGCCAAGAAAACATCCCCCACACCATTACACCACCACCACCAGCCTGCACAGTGAAAACATCCCCACACCATTACACCACCACCACCAGCCTGCACAGTGAAAACATCCCCACACCATTACACATTACACCACCACCACCAGCCTGCACAGTGAAAACATCCCCCACACCATTACACCACCACCACCAGCCTGCACAGTGGTAACAAGGCATGATGGATCCATGTTCTCATTCTGTTTACGCCAAATTCTGACTCTACCATCTGAATGTCTCAACAGAAATCGAGACTCATCAGACCAGGCAACATTTTTCCAGTCTTCAACTGTCCAATTTTGATGAGCTTGTGCAAATTGTAGCCTCTTTTTCCTATTTGTATTGGAGATGAGTGGTACCCGGTGGGGTCTTCTGCTGTTGTAGCCCATCCGCCTCAAGGTTGTGCGTGTTGTGGCTTCACAAATGCTTTGCTGCATACCTCGGTTGTAACGAGTGGTTATTTCAGTCAAAGTTGCTCTTCTATCAGCTTGAATCAGTCGGCCCATTCTCCTCTGACCTCCAGCATCATCAAGGCATTTTCTCCCACAGGACTGCCGCATACTGGATGTGTTTCCCTTTTCACACCATTCTTTGTAAACCCTAGAAATGGTTGTGTGTGAAAATCCCAGTTACTGAGCAGATTGTGAAATACTCAGACCGGCCCGTCTGGCACCAACAACCATGCCACGCTCAAAATTGCTTAAATCCCCTTTCTTTCCCATTCTGACATTCAGTTTGGAGTTCAGGAGATTGTCTTGACCAGGACCACACCCCTAAATGCATTGAAGCGACTGCCATGTGATTGGTTGATTAGATAATGGCATTAATGAGAAATTGAACAGGTGTTCCTAATAATCCTTTAGGTGAGTGTGTATATACATATATAATATTTTGTAAGCATATTGCTTTGTTGTGCTTGGAGAAATTGTTTTATTTGTGGTAATAATGCCATAAAACATGCCATTTTGGCATCACATCATTTTTGGCCAGGCTGTCATACAAAGAAATTGTGAACACATGCAAACAAATAAAAATAAAAATGCTTTATTCTGTAAGCTTTTTGTTTTACTATGCATTTTTATTTATAGTAAAATTAAACCTGTAGCTGTAGGTTTTTTTTTTTTTTGCCAAATAATTTAGTCAGTTAAATACCTCACATCTAAATTATTTAAAATATTTTGCTCATATTTTGATTAAGCAAACAAACATCCCCTCTGGACACCACTAATGTATGACCTGGGCATGTCCTTAATAAGTTTTTGTTAGATTTCTATTTGATAGTAATCATGCTAATCTGATTATTATAAGTGATATATGGCCTGTTTTTCCCTTTCAGATTGCCAGACAATACTGATGGAGCTGCTTGTTGCCATGGTGAGTGACCGCATCACGGCGGAGGAACTCGCCCTGTTGACCCGCCTCTTCCTGGAGAAGACCCCGCCCACTGTGAGTGCAACCTCTAAGCATTTAAATGAGGCCATACACAACTCTGCATCAAAACCTTTTCAGTTCCCTTTTTCACAGAAAAGGATAAGCTTTGAAAACACACGATGCAAATGTGAGCAGTGTGATCAAGCATCCTGTAAACACTGTCAGAAAGTGGACATGCTGACACGCTTTTAGCAATGCCAAATTTGGAATCAGCCATTCTATGTTAATTATCTTGCTCTTTATTCACACTTTTTGTTATGTCCCTTCTTTTGTGATTGTCCTTTACATCTGTGCACCTCTTCCTATTGCCTCACAACCCTACTATTTTCAAAATCGACTAGTCAGTGGGTGGTCAGACAGACTAATGACTAGTTATAATGCAGCCTTGTATAATTTCAATCAATCAATCAACTTTATTTATATAGCGCTTTTACAATGACGATTGTTTCAAAGCAGCTTCACAGTGTTAAACAGGAAAACATTGCAACAAAATTTGATTTGGCTAGTTTAATTTGGATAGTTTATAGAATTATATATGACCAAATTAATAAATTCTATTTGTATATTTAGTTGAGTAACTTGGATCATAATTTGAGTGTCCCCAACTGAGCAAGCCAAGCCAAAGGCGACAGTGGCAAGGAACCAAAACTCCATCAGGGCATGATGGAGAAAAATAAACTTTGGGAGAAACCAGACTCAGTCGGGGTGCCAGTTCTCCTCTGGCCTATTATTAACAGTGTATAATTATTACTCTGGCAACCTTGCAGGTCTTAAATCATATTAGATAGGAATATTCTAAATTTTGGGTATGGCCTTGCGAGGCGGGTTCATTTAGGATGGCGCGTCGATTACACAAGAATATGAATACTTGAAAGATCGGAGTTATTGCGCCGGAGACGGGTTAATTGAGGATCACGCCCGTGAGGCGAATTCAGAGGAGACACTAATGGACACGGTCTCAGCAGACACTCCAGGATGAGCTGGCCGCGTCCAGATGCAGGTCCACCATCCGATCCGACACGGCCTGATCCGCCGACTGCAGTAAACCTCGGGATAAACAGAGAGACTAACATTAGTGTGGATGCCACTCTTTTATGATGTAACGAGTACATCAGGTGTTATGGGAAGTGTTCCCGGTTCCGCTGACCTAGTTAATGCAGCCTAATAATCAGTCATTTGATTTGAATAAAGAAAGTTAAAAATGTTCTATGTGTATGCCATAGTAAAGAGATGTGTTTTTAGTCTAGATTTAAACTGACAGAGTGTGTCTGCTTCCCGAACAATGCTAGGAAGACTGTTCCAGAGTTTAGGTGCTAAATAGGAAAAGGATCGACCGCCTGCAGTTGATTTAGATATTCTAGGTATTTTCAACTGGCCAGAGTTTAGAGACCGCAATTGACGTGATGGAGTATAATGTGTTAAGAGCTCGCTTAAGTACTGGGGAGCTAAACCATTTATTGCTTTATAAGTAATAAGCAAGATTTTAAAATTTATGCGATGTTTAATAGGGAGCCAGTGCAGTGTTGACAGAACTGGACTAATATGATCGTACTTCCTGGTTCTAGTAAGAACTCGAGCTGCTGCGTTTTGACATCGTCTGCACTGTGAGCGATGCAGTATTGTATGCTTGAAGTGTAAACATCATTGACTGTTATTGGAGCATCCTGCTTTTGTTGTGTAGACAGTTGTTAATGTTGGATGATTAGCACGCTGTCAGCATGCTAAAAAACCCTATCTGAGAAATCGCATCTCTAAACGTTGCTAAAATCAGGCAAAAAAAATGAAGCTTTAGAAAAGTGGTTCCAATAATCACCTGGGCCCTCATTTATCACCAATGAGTAGAAAAGGTTCTATATTTTGTCCTACAAATGACATTTAGAATGTGCCTAATTGCAAGAAAATCTGTATTTATCAAGCGTGCGCGCACAGTTCTTACACACACGATAAATCCTGCATGTGAGTAAATACCATGCTTGTCACGTTCACTTTCACGTTCAACATTCGGAAACACCTCCAAGGAAACATATATGGTGACAACACTTCCCTTTAAAAATCATGTGATTTGTGTTTTTGCCTCACGGCAATTATGGCAAAGAGAGCAAAGACGCTGAACTTCACAAACACACAATGAGTCGCGCAATGACGTTTAACAACACATTTGCATTACAAATTATTTGCATGTTAACAGAATGAAACCCTTTTCTATTTACATCATTAAATTTGTTGGTTGATGGTGCTTTTCTGGTCATTTGGGTGCAGTCTAAGGCTCCAATTATGTTTGGGAATCTGGCGATAGCATGAAAGCACCATTTTATTTCGGCTTGTTGAGGATCAAGTCAAGTCACTTTTATTTATATAGCTCTTTTTACAATGCTGATTGTTTCAAAGCAGCTTCACAGTGTTAACAGGAAAATAATGCAACAGATTTTGATTTGACTGTTACACTCTGGCGAAATCAGGGATGTCATCCAGCTAATTTCAATTATCGTATAGTGTCAATGCGGGCAGATCAGTAATATAGTTGAAATTTAAGTGTCCCCAACTGAGCAAGCCAAAAAAAACAAAACTCCTTGAGGGCCAGAATGGAGAAAAAAACCTTGGGAGAAACCAAGCCTCGTCGGAGTGCCAGTTCTCCTCTGGCCGACGAACAACAAGTTTGTGATTCTGGCAACATTACAGGTCAGAAGTCATATTAGACGCACCGTTGATGAGGGCACAGGTGTCCCAAACTCTGAATTTGTGCTCTGCATTTCACCCATCCAAGTGCACCCACACACACACACGCAGCAGTTTTGAGTATTGAACACTAGGGTTGGGTACGTGCACTCTACTTTTAAGGGCACTGACCGAATTACGTCTGCACTACCGAGTACTGATTCATATTAAATCAAACGTTGGCAGATTTCGGTACCTGAGAACGCATCTGGTGATATTGACTAGTGTTTGTAAATATTGAACCGCAAAAAGACTATTTAAATACGAATCCTGAATGTCCAGCGTGTCTCTGTGTGAATGTGTTACAGCTCAACTGCTGTATCTAGGGATGTGCGATTCCAGGTTTTTTTGGAGTCTACTCCAATTCCCGATTTCCACTGTAGGAGTTGATGGAATCGACTTTACTTTAATCTGCTTACTTTACATCAGGGTCACACATAAGACTAGATGGCAGTCATTACACACTTAATTTATTTATTTGTCCCTGACAAAAAGTCTTAAAATGCCCTTATTAAAACAACACACTTTTAGTGTGACTGTTCAAATTAGTCCAATTTAGCGATGACTTGATGAGTGTCAACGTTGCTACCTAGCTGGGAAAATTCACGAAAAACAGCTGTGGTCGAATGTCAGAATTATGTAAACGAGAGAGAAAGTATTCTTTAATAAATTATTCCTAGGTTAATGGTCGAGTGATGCCGCTAAACCCACATGATCATCATCTTAAAAGCTTTAAAGGTGCTTGGACAGGAGAGTTAAAGTATACAACACGTACGATAATGTACACTTATTGATATTTATTCTTATGTGAGTTTTTTATGATTTATACCAATATAACATCAATTAAACTAAAGCTGGCATGAGGTATGTAGGCCTGTAATTACAAACTAAAGTCTCTATGGATGTTGTCTATTTCTGAAGTGAGCTACACTGCATGTAGGATAAATGTGTGCGACACAGTTTCTGCGACAGCTCTCTTGATGTGGTTTAATACGTCAAGAATGTCCAGAATTTCTCGCTTCATTTCATTCACTTCTTGCTTATATAGTGCACTCAACTGCCATGCACTATATAGGGATTAGAGAATCAGTAAACAAGTGAGCGATTTCGGAAATAACTCTTTTGGAGTCGACTCCACATCACTAGCTGTATCTACTTATTATATTGTCAGGCTCTTTTCTTTGCAGCTACTGTATATCCTCCATGAAGTGCTGCTAATTGCCCTGTATAATGCGCTTTTCCCACCACTGTGTTAATGAAGGTCCACAGGGAGTCAGAGTCTCTTCCTCAGGACTAATGACAGTCTTCGTTCACTCTTAATGTACCAGGCAACAGGGACGGGCACATCAGTGTGTTCATTTCATGAAACCTGCCAATGGATTGTTTTGTGAATTTATTAGAAAATTGTTCAGATTACATTGACATGATCAGGGATGTTGGGAACTTTCGGTAGGGTCATTTTACAGCTTAGTTCCCATGAACGGTGTGGATGGACTGGGAAGAGACTTTGAGTTCTGAAGGTTACAGTAAAATACTGTTTTTGAAGGTTTAAAGTTAAAAAGAACAGCATTTAACATCTTCATCTGCTTTCATCATCTGTAGGAGATCTTGTTGAGAGGCGTGCTCCAGATTGTGGAGGATAACTCGGACACAGAGCCCCTCTACTTCATGTCCTTTCCCATGATCCCTGGCGCAGGGGTCCCTGGCGTGAGCTCCTCCCCTGGGATGAGGCCTCATGGGGGGGTTGTGGGTAAGGGTGGAGTAAACGCTCTTTTGAGGGGTAAATTACCCCTAGGCCGTGGGGAAGCAGACATGAGCAAGTCTGGTCATCTGCACACGTCTCCCTGGCACACCGCACTTTTCCACCTGCCCTTAGTGGGACAGAACTGCTGGCCTCACATGGCCAATGGCCTCAGCGCCTCGCTCTGGGTACGAGCGGGGAAGGAGGAGAACGGCTTTTCTAAGAAGGGTAAGAAGATCATTCTAGATTATTTTTTCCTTATCCGGTCGCATGCAAAGCATGCTGGGAAATAGAAATCCACTGTGTAATTTCTGAAGTTATCAAGACAATTTCATTAAATTACTACAACCTAATTAACGCAGAAATTTGAGTTTGACTTGTAGGCGATATTCATTTGATGTAATGATCCACATTATTATGTCAACAGAACTCAGAAATGTCAACAAAATTGCGACTTAAAGGGAAAGTTAACCCAAAAATGAAAACTTGATGTTTATCTGCTGACCCCCAGGGCATCCCAGATGTAGGTGTGTTTGTTTCTTCAGTAAAACACAAATGAAGATGTTAAACTCCAACCGTTGCTCGTATAAAGCATGTCAACGGGGTCTATTCCTATGAGAGTAAAACACACAGACATATGAATCCATATTAAACCCTGTGGCTCGTGGCGAAACATTGATGTCTTAAGACACGAAACGATCGGTTTCTGCGAGAAACCCAACAGTATTTGAGTTATTTTTTTACCTTATATCAGACAAACCTCATCTAGGATTCCCAATGCATACTTCCGCCGGAGAAGGTCAAACCTGCGGCGCGCAGCAGATACACTTCAACTTTTCATTTTTGGGTAAACTATCCCTTTAAAAGGTTTAATGAAAACAATAAATCAGAATTTTTAACTTCTAACCATGCATTTATTTAAGTCGTGGTAACCGGTCCGCTGAATTACTACTATAGTATCTCCTTATTTTTATATTTTCAGTTTAGTTTCAGACTGTGCTTTTGTCATTTTTATAACTAAAACATTAAAAGTTTTATTTAATACATTTTTATTTCAGTTTTGGTATGTTTTGTACTTTTTAATCTAAAATTTAAATACTTATATAAATACATATCATGAAAATCTGACTTTTTCCATGTTTATGTGCTATAATCGTGTGTCCCCGGTGCATCTACAAACCCAGAATACATGATAAACTACTACCCAGTAACTGTTTTTGTAAGCCTTTTTCTGCAAGCATGTGAAAAAACAAAAACAACTATTATAATATTACCGCCCCTTAATCTGCATGTCTCCACCCACGGTGCTGACAGACTGTTCTGTATTAGCATAGTTTCCGCCCTCAGCCAGTTGTACACTGTCCGCCATTTTCTCCACGCTCAAGCATCAATAGTGACAACAATGTCTTGTTAGCAATGCAGGTGCATTGCCTGAACGAGGGACTATTCAAGGCAGGTTTTGCTAAAAAAGTTCAAGCTCAAGGATGGATCAGTACCTATTCGATCCAGGGAGAGCGTGCATTTTACAGATATAAAGTTAACCAGTTTATTAAGCACACCTTGAAAAGGCATACGGTCTGTATATTGGTTTACTGTTAGTTGTAAGGAGTGTTTTGTGTAATTCGGTGTGTATGCTGATGATAATGCAAGGGAGAGAGTGTTTATGGATAAGACTTAAATGTGCACTTCTTGTTATGTGTTTTATTCAGCTCTTATGGTGATTTTCTGAAACGAAAATTGGCCATCATTTGGATGGGATCCGCTACAACAGGCTTGTACTAATAGTGGATAAAAGCAAGGCAGGAACATAAGTTAAAACCGTAATTAAACTAAACTATAGCTGTTCTATCTCTATGCAGCAGATATTCTCTGGCTCTGTGTGTGTGTGTGTTTGTGTGTGGACTGGTAATCCCTACGTTATGGGGACAAAATGTCCCCACAAAGATGGCAATATCCAAAATCCTTGTCCTTGTGGGGACATTTTTTGGTCCCCATGAGAAAAACATCTTATAAATCACACTAAGTGATGTTTTTTGAAAAAGTAAAAATGCAGCATGTCTCCTGTGATGGGTAGGTTTAGGGGCAGGGGCAGTGTGTGTGTGTGTGTGATGGGTAGGTTTAGGGGCAGTGTGTGTGTGTGTGTGTGTGTGTGTGTGTGTGTGTGTGTGTGATGGGTAGGTTTAGGGGCAGGGGCAGTGTAGGGGGATATAAAATACGTTTTGTACAGTATAAAATGCATTACGCCTATGGAATGTCCCCACAAAACATGGAAACACAACATGTGTGTGTGTGTGTGTGTGTGTGTGTTAGAGTGAGGATCGGGCCGCATTTTTCTGTCCGAGCCCGGCCCGCGTACGACAGAGTAGTAACCGAACCCGACCCGAGCCCGCCAGGCATAAAGATATTTATAGATATTTATGTCCGAGCCCGACCCGAACCCAAATCTATTTTTTTTCTCATAATAATGACACATGTACGTTTGTTCGTGTGGAAAGCCCGCTTTTATTTAGCAACTGTAGCTAAGGCATTCTGAAATGATTACAGATGAGTGCATCAGTGCGCAGACGGGGAAACAAATACACACATTAACACAGGGCCAAATCAAATAGCCAATTGCAATTAAATGAACAAAGGTCTACCAAAAATGGCCCAAGCTAACAGAACAAAACATTAACATAACACAAATGCATTTTAATGAAATGAAAATCACTCTTACCATTTTTCTCGAAAACTGAATGGCTACTACACTGCAACATAGGATCCATTTACACAATCCCATCATCAAAGTTTAGGCTAATGCAGGTTTTTATGCAGAAAAAGGAGAGCATCAACTGTGGATGGCTCCAAGGCTGTCCTCTGCTGGTCCTGCCTGCAGCTGAAGTTGCGCTGCCAGTCACATGTAGCCTTTATGCAATATTGACGCACATGTTGCGCGTTGTCACAGCTACATAAACAAATTTCCGACGTGACCGAACCCGAACATTATTTCTAAATATCTGTCCGAACCTGGCCCGGCCCGGCCCGTTGGTTATCGACGGGCTCGGGTCGGGAATCCATCCTCTAGTGTGTGTGTGTTTCATTTTATTTAAGTTTAAATTCAATTACTGAATTTTTTTTTTTATAATTATAGTTTTAGTAATATTATGTGCTTTTGTCCTTTTTATTTGTTTTTTTTTAATATATATTTTGTAGCGTTTAATGCATACCAGTACTACCTCGGTACCAGTTGGTACTAAAAAAACAAAAACAAATCTGGAGTACCAGTAGTTCCAATTGGGCAGAGAACCGCAAAATTCACTGGTATGGGTACTGACTACTGACATTTTGGTACCGTGACAACTCTAATATTTTGTTAATTTAATGTCATTTAACTTTCAATTTTAGTTTATCAATGAAAACTTTAGAATGACCATGGCACTCTTTCACAAATAAAAACTGAGCCCTGAGTTTGTTGTGTTGCTCTCCCTGAGGAAACGCATTGGAAAGCTTTAGGATGTGTTGAGTGTAGCTATCTGATAATAAAGACTTTGTAATTATAAAGAGTGCCATGATCTTTCTTTAATGGACCATTACAACCCCTGGACCATAGAGCACCTTTTCCCTAGGATGCACTCTCTTCTATTGGACTTTGTTTGAAGTTCAATTTCAGTTTGTTGCCAAGACAACATTTTTAATCTCGATAATTTAGTTTTACCAAGTATTTGTTTTATTTCATTTCAGCTGTAATTCTGTTACCGAAAATATTTTGTAATGATATACTTAACCACTCCAAGAAGGCGTTTGATCAGTTTGTTGTGCTGTGTGTTCCAGAAGAGGAAGTGCCTCTGGCGGAGGCTCTCCACGGTCCCGCACATGTCACAGACCAGCAGGCAGACAGAGGTCTCCTCCATGTCCTCTCCATGGGCTCTAAGGCGCTGATGCTTCAGGTGTGGGTGAACATCTCCACCGGAGCCTTTACCTTCAGGTGAGTGACAAAACAAACATGACAAAGACTTTAAAGTTGCACCATGTTTTTGTCCCTTCGGAAAGCCTCCTCAAAAGTGAGTGCCCGTGGTGTTTCTGGAGGGCAGTAGATCCTACACAATCCAGCATTCAGTTTCTCCATTCTGATATAAATCTTGTTATTCAAGCGGGAGAGCATGGTGCTAGCAACAATGGGAATGAATAAACTGATGAAATGTTTATTTTTAAAGTGGTCATAACACACACAGTTTCTGCCAGTCTCATGTTAATCTGGAGTATCTGTAGAGCAGTGTTGATCCTTCATATCTCATTCAGCTTTATGGTGATTTTCTGAAATCTAAAATTGGCCATCATTTGGATGGATTCACATAACAGGCTTGTACTATTAGTGGATAAAAGCAAGGCAGGAACATAAGTTAAAACTGTAATTAAAAATCCAAACTATAGCTGTTCTATCTCTATGCAGATATCTTCTGGCTCTGTGTGTGTGTGTGTTGTGTGTGGACTGGTAATCCTTATTTATGGGGACAAAACAATCCCCACAAAGATGGCAATATCCAAAATCCTTGTCCTTGTGGGGGACATTTTGTCCCCATGAGAAAACATCTATAAATCACACTAAGTGATGTTTTTGAAAAGTAAAAATGCAGCATGTCTCCTGTGATGTAGGTTTAGGGCAGGCAGTGTGTGTGTGTGATGGTAGTGGTTTAGGGGCAGTGTGTAAAAGTGTGTGTGTGTGTGTGTGTGTGTGTGTGAGTGCATTCATAAACACCTCTGACTGGCCATCGCGCTCATCAAACACATCTGTGATTGGCTACAATGATAAGCGCTTCACAAACATGTTATAAATATACATCAATGACGCTTTTCACAGAGTTCTTGCACACACACACACGGAGCGTTTGAATGCAGGCGTCTATCAGCCTACCGGTCCGATGGTCGATGCCTGCTTGAGCTTTCAAACGCGCTCCGGTTTCAAAACATTTTCAAACACTTCCGTGTGCTTTCAAGCGCTGCCGTCGTTGATCATTGTAGCCAATCACAGGCACATCTGATGAGCGCGAGCACAATGGCCAGTCAGAGGTGTTTACGATTACAGCTCAAGAGCGCTCAAAGCGGCACATTTTTAAAACTTCAATATTTGGTATCACGGGTTGGTACTTTTGACAACACTACGAGTTACTAGCTGGAATTTGTTGAATATATTGCTGCCAAAATGTTGCCTACTTGTTTTCAAGAGATTGTGGAAGTGCACTTTATTGTTGATCTTATTTATTTGTGGTTATAATTTTTACTTGAATACTTTTATACATTTATTTGAATATGTTATTTATTTTAATAGTTCAAAAGTACAACAAATGTTACAATTTCAATTTAAGAATTCTTGAAATGTGTCTTTTTAATAAATGCAACACATTCCCAAAGTCATGTGAAATAATCGTGTTACATAATCGTGATTTCAATTTTGACCAAAATAATCGTGATTATGATTTTTTCCATAATCGACCAGCCCTAACTGATATCTATGGAAGCGGCAAGAACAATCCTTTCAGACAGTTAAGATAACTTGACTATGTGTTTTATTCACATCAGATACATATTATATAGTGACTATATAGTTTACTCTATTCTTCACTCAGTTCCGCAGCGGTCACTTACTTTCATGTATTTCGTGAGACGAAGATACAAATGTGATGTAAATCCGACAGATCCGATTCTCTGAGGCGCAAACTAACGTGGCGCCGCCCATCGCGCAGTATAGATCATCTAACACACATTTACTCACACATATTTGAACATCAGAATATCAGATAGTTCATGACATAGTTAGCAAGTTTGTGAATATTTTGAATAAAAAAGGAAAAAACGAAATAAACCCGATACAGCTGAGCTGTCATACAGCGCTGGTGCGGCTGCGGTGTGTCATGTGAGAAGCGTGACGCGTCTCCATGGAAACAATAAAGCAATGCATTATAAAATATTTAGCCAGAGAATATGGTCATGTTTCTGCAAAATAAAGCTGAAGCTTGAAGCTGGTTTGTAGCAGAGCAAGAACACAGTCGACTGCTGTTATTACTGTAACTGTTACTGTAACCCAAGAGTCTTTAGTTTATCAGATTTATAAAAGACAGATACACTGTACCGATTCTTTCAGAAAACAGACGAGTTTGTGGAGGCATGCAGTGGGCGGAGCTAAAGAGTCACAAACTCACACACACACACACACTACATGGATAACTTTAGTTTAAAACGTCATAACGTTCGCTGTTAAAACTCTCTTTTGTCCACTTTTCAAACACTTCTATCCTGATTTCTTCAGGATAGAAGGGTGGGTCTATATGCGGGTAAATGTATTGGTTTTGTCAGATTTTTCAATCTAATGGATGAAATAAACTCATGCAATTTGCATGTGAACGCGCCAGGAGATGACAGAAAAACACACAGAGAGCATCAGCTTTTGTTTCTGCCCTCACAGACACAAGATCAGCCGAATGTAGTGAGTGTGTGTTAGAAATATGGGATGGTGAGAGAACATTGTGCTTGATTTGTTTTTCGTCTTCAAGCCAAACTTGGGTCTACAGACGACAAACTTGAAATCCCGTCTGGCTAGTGCGCGTCCCATAATCAGGGCTCAACGTTTTCACTTGTCCGGGACAAGTGGATTTAAAAAAAAAAAGGCAAGTGAAGGACAATTTTACTTGCCCGACCGGACAAGTATCCTGATTAAAATGTCAAAAACAAAAAATAACTAGGGAATCGCCAAAATGCAAGAATGATCATTGATTCATTAGTGTGAATGTCGATCGATAGTGGATAATAATAATATATATATGTTCCGTTGTGTTGTGGCGATGTCCGCCATTCCGCTGTGTTGTGTTGGCTGGATTGTGTTGTGGCGATGTGTATTTCGTTGGTGTGTGGGTGTTCGAGACTGTCCTGGCATGTGTTGTGTTGTGGCTGTGTCAGCTGTGTTGTTGTCCGATTGTGTTGTGGCGATTTCCGCTGTGTTGTCTGTGTTGTGGCGATTTCCGCTGTGTTGTGGCGATTTCCGCTGTGTGTTGTGGCGATTTCCGCTGTGTTGTGGCGATTTCCGCTGTGTTGTAGCGATTCCGCTGTGTTGTGGCGATTTCCGCTGTGTTGTGGCGATTTCCGCTGTGTTGTGGCGATTTCCGCTGTGTTGTGGCGATTCCGCTGTGTTGTGGCGATTTCCGCTGTGTTGTGGCATTCCGCTGTGTTGTGGCGATTTCCGCTGTGTTGTGGCGATTTCCGCTGTGTTGTGGCATTCCGCTGTGTTGTGATTTCCGCTGTGTTGTGGCGATTTCCGCTGTGTTGTGGCGATTCCGTTGTGTTGTAGCGATTTCCGCTGTGTTGTAGCGATTTCCGCTGTGTTGTGGCGATTTCCGTTGTGTTGTGGCGATTTCCGCTGTGTTGTGGCGATTTCCGCTGTGTTGTGGCGATTTCCGCTGTGTTGTGGCGATTTCCGCTGTGTTGTGGCGATTCCGCTGTGTTGTGGCGATTTCCGCTGTGTTGTGGCATTTCCGCTGTGTTGTGGCGATTTCCGCTGTGTTGTGGCGATTTCCGCTGTGTTGTGCGATTTCCGTTGTGTTGTGGCGATTTCCGCTGTGTTGTGGCGATTTCCGCTGTGTTGTGGCGATTTCCGCTGTGTTGTGGCGATTTCCGCTGTGTTGTGGCGATTTCCGCTGTGTTGTGGCGATTTCCGCTGTGTTGTGGCGATTTCCGCTGTGTTGTGGCGATTTCCGCTGTGTTGTGGCGATTTCCGCTGTGTTGTGGCGATTTCCGCTGTGTTGTGGCGATTTCCGCTGTGTTGTGGCGATTTCCGCTGTGTTGTGGCGATTTCCGCTGTGTTGTGGCGATTTCCTGTGTTGTGGCGATTTCCGCTGTGTTGTGGCGATTTCCGCTGTGTTGTGGCGATTTCCGCTGTGTTGTGGCGATTTCCGCTGTGTTGTGGCGATTTCCGCTGTGTTGTGGCGATTTCCGCTGTGTTGTGGCGATTTCCGCTGTGTTGTGGCGATTTCCGCTGTGTTGTGGCGATTTCCGCTGTGTTGTGGCGATTTCCGCTGTGTTGTGGCGATTTCCGCTGTGTTGTGGCGATTTCCGCTGTGTTGTGGCGATTTCCGCTGTGTTGTGGCGATTTCCGCTGTGTGTTGTGGCGATTTCCGCTGTGTTGTGGCGATTTCCGCTGTGTTGTGGCGATTTCCGCTGTGTTGTGGCGATTTCCGCTGTGTTGTGGCGATTTCCGCTGTGTTGTGGCGATTTCCGCTGTGTTGTGGCGATTTCCGCTGTGTTGTGGCGATTTCCGCTGTGTTGTGGCGATTTCCGCTGTGTTGTGGCGATTTCCGCTGTGTTGTGGCGATTTCCGCTGTGTTGTGCGATTTCCGCTGTGTTGTGGCGATTTCCGCTGTGTTGTGGCGATTTCCGCTGTGTTGTGGCGATTTCCGCTGTGTTGTGGCGATTTCCGCTGTGTTGTGGCGATTTCCGCTGTGTTGTGGCGATTTCCGCTGTGTTGTGGCGATTTCCGCTGTGTTGTGGCGATTTCCGTTGTGTTGTGGCGATTTCCGTTGTGTTGTGGCGATTTCCGCTGTGTTGTGGCGATTTCCGCTGTGTTGTGGCGATTTCCGCTGTGTTGTGGCGATTTCCGCTGTGTTGTGGCGATTTCCGCTGTGTTGTGGCGATTTCCGCTGTGTTGTGGCGATTTCCGCTGTGTTGTGGCGATTTCCGCGCTGTGTTGTTGTGGCGATTTCCGCTGTGTTGTGGCGATTTCCGCTGTGTTGTGGCGATTTCCGTTGTGTTGTGGCGATTTCCGCTGTGTTGTGGCGATTTCCGCTGTGTTGTGGCGATTTCCGCTGTGTTGTGGCGATTTCCGCTGTGTTGTGGCGATTTCCGCTGTGTTGTGGCGATTTCCGCTGCGATTTCCGTTGTGTTGTGGCGATTTCCGCTGTGTTGTGGCGATTTCCGCTGTGTTGTGGCGATTTCCATTGTGTTGTGGCGATTTCCGCTGTGTTGTGGCGATTTCCGCTGTGTTGTGGCGATTTCCGCTGTGTTGTAGCGATTTCCGCTGTGTTGTGGCGATTTCCGCTGTGTTGTGGCGATTTCGTTGTGTTCGTGGCGATTTCCGGCTGTGTCGTGGCGATTTCCATTGTGTTGTGGCGATTTCCGTTGTGTTGTGGCGATTTCCGCTGTGTTGTGGCGATTTCCGCTGTGTTGTGGCGATTTCCGTTGTGTTGTGGCGATTTCCGTTGTGTTGTGGCGATTTCCGCTGTGTTGTGGCGATTTCCGCTGTGTGTGGCGATTTCCGCTGTGTTGTGGCGATTTCCGCTGTGTCGTGGCGATTTCCGCTGTGTTGTGGCGATTTCCGCTGTGTTGTGGCGATTTCCGCTGTGTTGTGGCGATTTCCGCTGTGTCGTGGCATGTGTTGTGGCGATTTCCGCTGTGTTGTGGCGATTTCCGCTGTGTGTGTGTGTGGCGATTTCCGCTGTGTTGTGGCGATTTCCGCTGTGTTGTGGCGATTTCCGCTGTGTTGTGGCGATTTCCGCTGTGTTGTGGCGATTTCCGCTGTGTTGTGGCGATTTCCGCTGTGTTGTGGCGATTTCCGTTGTGTTGTGGCGATTTCCGCTGTGTTGTGGCGATTTCCGCTGTGTTGTGGCGATTTCCGCTGTGTTGTGGCGATTTCCGCTGTGTTGTGGCGATTTCCGCTGTGTTGTGGCGATTTCGCTGTGTTGTTGGCGATTTCCGCTGTGTTGTGGCGATTTCCGCTGTGTGTTGTGTTGTGGCGATTTCCGCTGTGTTGTGGCGATTTCCGCTGTGTTGTGGCGATTTCCGCTGTGTTGTGGCGATTTCCGTTGTGTTGTGGCGATTTCCGCTGTGTTGTGGCGATTTCCGCTGTGTTGTGGCGATTTCCGCTGTGTCGTGGCGATTTCCGCTGTGTCGTGGCGATTTCCATTGTGTTGTGGCGATTTCCGCGATTTCCGCTGTGTTGTGGCGATTTCCGCTGTGTTGTGGCGATTTCCGCTGTGTTGTGGCGATTTCCGCTGTGTTGTGGCGATTTCCGTTGTGTTGTGGCGATTTCCGCTGTGTTGTGGCGATTTCCGCTGTGTTGTGGCGTTCCGCTGTGTTGTGGCGATTTCCGCTGTGTTGTGGCGATTCCGCTGTGTTGTGGCGATTTCCGCTGTGTTGTGGCGATTTCCGCTGTGTTGTGGCGATTTCCGCTGTGTTGTGGCGATTTCCGCTGTGTTGTGGCGATTTCCGCTGTGTTGTGGCGATTTCCGCTGTGTTGTGGCGATTTCCGCTGTGTTGTGGCGATTTCCGCTGTGTTGTGGCGATTTCCGCTGTGTTGTGGCGATTTCCGCTGTGTTGTGGCGATTTCCGCTGTGTTGTGTGGCGATTTCCGCTGTGTTGTGGCGATTTCCGCTGTGTTGTGGCGATTTCCGCTGTGTTGTGGCGATTTCCGCTGTGTTGTGGCGATTTCCGCTGTGTTGTGGCGATTTCCGTTGTGTTGTGGCGATTTCCGTTGTGTTGTGGCGATTTCCGCTGTGTTGTGGCAGTTTCGTTGTGTTGTGGTTTAATTTAGTATGGCTGCACTACTGGGCCACCGTACCTGTCTCTATTTTTAACAAGGAATACTGATTAATTTTTTTGTTTTTAATTAATTAATTAAAAAATAGCTAATAAAAATTGTATTGATATTGCATAGTTTCATAAAATACCCTCAACATTCTGAATAATAAGCAAAAAATATTACTAAACTAAAATAAATTTGATTGGTCCCCAGTGCTTCAGTCACTTTTGATGTGATGAAGAGGACAAGTGTGACCCTTAAACGAAGAGGACCAGAGGGTTGAATATGTAAAAACTGACTGAACACTGATGAGAATATGGCTTCAGAATAAATTATATTTACAACACAAAAAAAATCTATTTTTTTACTCTGTCACCTCTGGCTTGGCTTGCTCAGTTGGGGACACAACATTTTTCAAATAAATTTCCAAATAAATTTAATTATTAAACTAAATTAACCATATAGACTAAATTACTGATCTAATTACTGATCTAAAGCCCCCATTGTCACTGTATGATAATCGAAATATATTCTGTTGCATTATTTTTCTGTTTAACACTGTGAAGCTGCTTTGAAACAATCTGCATTGTTAAAAGCGCTATATAAATAAAGTTGACTTGACTTGACTCAGAAAAGTGAATAACAGATTTACTTGTCCAAAGGACAAGCATGTGAACAGGCTTACTGTTAGGTCAGTGGGCGGAGAGTAGGGCGTCGTTTGTGGCTGTTTGAACACATTTAACCACATGAGCGCTTACACTACAAAAGCAATCTGGTGTTTTCCACTACCAATGGAAGTGGACAAGCTCAAAAGGTTTTAGCTCCCGTTTACACCTGTATTTAGCTAAGAGTCATCAATGCTACATTTTAAAAGTGACTGTTCATTTGTGAATTCAGGACCTGCATTGATCCCAACGATGAGATGAAGGCGGGTCTGCTCGCCCAGGCGGAGTCTGGAGACGGTGTGCTGACCGCTGGAAAGTGGCAACACCTGGCGCTCACATACACACAGCAGCCCGAGGGCAAGAAGAGCATTCACGGTCAGCTGACCCTCTGGGTGTGCGGCATTAGGTGAGTCCGGGATTGCAATTGGTTTGAAGGGATAGTTCAAACAAATATGACATGCAGACTTGCAGACTACTCTGTTTTAATCAACCCTTCCTGTGGCACATACAGGAAGTGTGACGTCGCGCTAGATTTCACTCTGCCCAGGAAGTCCAGTTTGTCATCGGACAGTAATAAGACCTACTGTATGCTTGGACACTGTCAGCACCCCTCAGAGGAGCAGTCCAGCCCAAGTGCATGCTGGGATATGGGCACGCTGATGCTCTTTAATGGTATGAAACCAGTCCTTCTCCTTTCAAAAAGCAGTTCTTGTTGTGGAGTGAGGATAAACTATGACTAAAATAATTTTTGTTAACTGAAATAAAGCTGCATTAACAAATGTTACCATCGAAACTATAATAGTATATAAATGATAAAATAACTCTGTGTGCTGTTGGAAAGATTATTCATTTGGACTTTGAAAGTGTTGGGAACGCGGGATCTTCCGGATGCTGGTAGTGTCCGTGCGTGAGCCACACATTCTCCACATTCTCTCCACACAACAATCCTTTTCTAACAGAATAGCAGTTCTGTTGCTACTAATAGGTCATGAATGGCTCCAGTCCAGCCATTCCCAACCTGTGAAACGCTCTAATGTGATTTAGAGATGCTCCACTCTGTGCTTTTTCTGTTTATTTGTCTTTAGGTCACCGCATGTGTTTTAAACACATCCATCTCTTATTTGACTTTCTTGTATCTTATAGTTGAGGCTTAGATTTGGCCGATTAAGCCAAATCTATTATTATTTATTTTATTTTTGTGATATCCATATATCATTTGAGTAAGTTCTCATTTGTCAACATTAGTTAATATATCAGTGAGCAATATATTAAAGTTTTTATGTTTTATATTTTATGTTAGATAATAGAAATAAAATAGTGCATTGGCTAATGTTATCATATTTAACATTTAAGTTTAAAAATGTATTAGTAAATGTTGAAATTAACATTAACTAAGACTATTATGATATGTATTTGCTCTAAAATGTAAAATACAGGTGTAATGTAGTTTGTTGATATGGAAAGAAGGAGGCGGGAACCGGCGAACATTAAAAGGCTTTAATAAATAAATAAACAACTGAAAAGTAAAAAGTGAGCAGCCCCCACAAACTACAACGCGCACACAAATAAAAACACAAACACAATATAAAAGTCTATCCTCTAGTGTTCACTTGAGTCGCTCGTCCTTATATTCCTCCGAGCTCCCTTCTAAAAGGACTCGCTCCTCCCACGTCTCTCGCCACATACCCCCATCACCCCTCACAGTACACCTGAGACAGCGTATCGCCCCAAGGGCCCAATCTTCGTGGAGACACAGAGAGCGACAGGACGAGAGAATGGAAAGAGGGAAAAAAATTATTGTGCGGTCCCCGGACACACTGCCACTCGGTCCTCTGCCTGAGAGGCTCTTCCTCGCGGTGCCAGCTGTGTAATGGTGCAGGTGGCTCTATGTCCACCTCCCGGGTTTCGGCACCAATATAACGTGTTCTCAGATATGGGAAAAAGGATGCGGGAACTGGCGAGCGCACAAAAGTTTGGTTTATAAAATACATTAAATGAAAAAAAAACAATAGGAGGAGGACATTTTTTTTCCTACGACATCCCAAGCTTATTAGGCTTTATAAGCATTAAAAGTTAAACATGATTGCTGCTTTTGTTGTGCGAATTTTGTTTGGAAAGATGAAAATAGTATGTTTATATTATCTACGGGTCACATAACAGATGCACTGTAAGATTACATTTGTTTGACTGCATTAGAGAGAGCGTTTGCGTGCGAATAAGTGCTACCTGTTTAAAATGTGCTTTCACCTGATCATATTCAGTATGTAAGGTACAAAAAAAACTATAACATCCCGCTCATGTCTATTGCTGTCATCATAAACCTGTACATTCTTCCTGATTTGAGTGATCCATCTGAATCAAGCTAGTTAAATGTATTTAATGTGTGAGTTTTGACTAAAAATACTGTTATGTTGTAGGCCGTTGGCAAGAATTTTCCCGTGATGGAGCGGTAGTGGAGTGCTCTCGGAGAGCATAAAACCACGACGCTCCGACTTAAAAACCCCGCTCTTCACTCCATTCAAAATCACCTTGCTCCACTCCCACTCCACTCCGCTCACACACTCTGCTCCGATCTCCCTCATGAGAGGACTCGAGAGCGGTGTGCCTCGCAGGCGACACTCATTCTCAATCACGCACCGGTCTCGCTCGCTCCTCCCACGTCTCTCGCTCATCTACCTCGCCACAACAGACATTTAAAAGAAATAACACAAGCTTATTTGCACAAATATAAGAATATACAGGAATAGACAGTTATATTTGCCTACCTACCTGTATATCTTTCCACCCAGATGCAAAATGCATGCTGGGAGTTCAGCAAAAAAGAAGTAACCTGGTTATTGCTTGTTTCAGGCTCCAGAATTGACACAGCGGAGGCGTTTTACCTGTATGCCAGCGGCCCTGACCTCACCTCCATCATGCCCTGCAAGTACGGCAAGCCCCAGGGGACATTGTCCAAGTACGTGACACAAGAGGGTCTTGAGTGTGAGCAGATACGGGAACTCCTCATGAGGAATACCGACGTTGACATCACACCTCTTATTGTAAGCCTATGAATATGAATCTCAAAATTTCACCAGAAGGCTTTTATGCAAATGTATCTGACAGCGGCTTGTTTATCTCCCTCAGCATTATTTGTCCATTTGTACATAATTTCCTGTGCTTTTTCTGTGCAGTTTCACCCACTGTCATCTTAATTACCAGTGATTTCACATGCTGTTCCAGGTGTTCATGCTAATGCTTTACATGCACGCTAATTACTGCTATCAGAAAGCCATTTAAAACACAAACCTTCATTTGACAGGGTCTGAAGCGCATGGCGCAGGTGCACTTAGGGCTTGTCCGAATCCACTTTTCTCCATGATGTCTTCAGGAACTTGAAATGTATCTGCTTTTATCTCAACGTGTGTGTGCATGTTTTCACAGGAGAGTTTGGCTGTAGTTTACACCCCCAGCACGCCGTCTCTGTACACCATATATGAGCCAGTGATCCGTCTGAAGGGCCAGGCCAAGTCAGCGGTGGTTTCCCAGCGGCCCTTCAGTGCCAAAGAGGTCCAGAGCTCCATCCAGGAACCTCCTTTTCTGAAGACCATGATGCCCTGCAAAGCTCTCGGCCTGCACAGCGCCCTGCACAAGATCGGTGGCACCGGCTCTTTTGTCTTCCTGTTTGCACGGGTGCGTGTTTGTTTGCGTATTAGTCACTAGTAGAGACCAGGAACGATTGGAATGAGCTCTTATGTCACTGCTCTTCTGTTTACTGCACACACACTGATTAGGTATTGTGACCAGATGTTTTGCGTCGATTCACATTAACTCTTGCTCTGAGATGCTGAATATTAAGCCTCAGAGTTATTAGTGAAGGTATCTTCAGTGTTTCCCTCATATTCCAATGCACATTTTTTGCTGGTAATCTGATAATACGCTGTTTCTTTCAGTCAGAGGGCAAAAATGTGATTTTTGTTTGGCATGTTCTGGCCCAGGGCGTTCTCTTGTACACTGTGTTCCTTCACATCATCCTTCAGACGTCTCTCGAATGCCTCGCTTTGTGTCTCTCATTCTCATTTTTTATGTCTCAGTTACTATCAGTGATAGCAAAAACTCTAACAAAGAAGCAAATATTACTATTTTTAAACTAATTTATCTTACTTACCACAAACTTTTGAACAGTATAGTATGTTAAAGACGTTAAGTGCCAGATTTACTAAACATAAAAGTGGTGATGGGTGCCCTTTAAACTGAAGCCCAAACCCAGCAAATAAAATTTTTGCAGTATGTTGTATTTAAAGATTGCATGCAACAGTAAACAAATGCATACAAACAGGCACCGCGGCCCATCAGCACAGCAGTAAGAGAAAAGGCACAGACTTACCAGTTACGTAACTTTGCTGTGGTCGAACAGGTGTAACAGTCACACATTTCCCTGGAACTCAAACTTTAAACTTCACAAAGTTCACGCAGTGTTGCTAAACCATTTACACAAACATATCCTTCTCAGTTGCCTACGAGTTATGAAGGAAGAGAACAGGATCTACAGTAATTCTTCCAGAGTGCAGCTTTTCCTGAATCAATTTGGAAGTTTTTCCTCAGTAATTATTTGAGTTATCGCACTCGTGGTTGAAATGTTTGCTTTCTGTCGTCTGCTGTGTTGTGAACGAAATAACGCTTGAGAGCGGTAGCACGTGCAAAACAGTTTTGTGATATAAATGATATAGCTTATTATAAAGATAAAATAAAAATTATATATATATATATATATATATATATATATATATATATATATATATATATATATATATATATATATATATATATATTAGGGCCGGACTCGATTAAAAAAATTAATTAGAGGCTTTGTAAGTAATTAATCAAATTAATCGCATTTTAATTGCATATAAATATTTGACCTGAGAACAGTGAGAAGTAATTTTTTTCACATGCATTTTTAGTATACCATTGAATAATGACTGAATACATAAGCTTAATCAACAAAATTTTGTTTATTTATTTATGTCCAGCGCTTTTGCGTTGAGGTGATATTTGAGGCTCGTCACGCAAATTCCTTGTTGCATAGCTTCCACACAACCATGCTCTTGTCGACGCTTCCATCCTTTCGTTTTTAAAACAAAATTTCCCATCCACGGGCCAAGCAAAGCAGTCTCGTCAGCTTCTTCGTTCATGTTCACTGTGGTTTGTTGTGTTCAGAAGTCAAGAACGCTAGTTGGTGTTCCAGTATAATCGGTCCGTCGAAACTCATTCATTAAAAACGTTCGCATGTGCAAAAATAAGTTAAAATTGTTATCTATTTTTGCGTAATTAATCTTAATTAACGCTAGTTAAAGTCACGCAATTAATTAATCTTAATTAACGCTTAAAGTCCCGCCCTAATATATATATATATATATATATATATATATATATATATATATATATATATAGGCTATGTATGTGTGTGTGTATGTATGCATGCATTTATTAATCTGCGCATGTGCTCTTTCGGTCACAACACAGCAAGCAGGCAAACCACACAAACTATATGTATATAGCCGATTTAATTTTTCTTAGTTACAAAACCGAACCCGAGGCTATTCATTAAACATTATCCCGAACCCAACCTGAGCCAGAAAGGTCCCGAAAAACGTGCTTGTTTCAGGTCGGGTTCGGGCTAATGCAGACCTCCTAGATGGGAGTGAGTTCTGTGTGTGATCTATTGACGACACACAAATTAATGAACACAGGCACAGCCGGATCATTTCCATAATGACCAACACAATCTACCCATTAGCGTCTGGTTTAAGACACTTTTTGTGGGGCGGTGAATAATGTCACAAACACCAGTAAATTGACAAGCACAAACCATAGTAAATCAGCTTACGTGATTCATTTAAATACTATCCTCCCATAAATACTGCATCTGAAAGGGAAACTCCTACAAATGCATATGCAAAATATGAACTGTCTTCAACACTGACAGTAATCATAAATGTTTTTTATGATTCGCTAAATTTATGCAGACAACATTTTTATTTTCTCTGTGGAAATTTAAATGTGAAATTCTGGAAATGAGATCTAAATTTAACGGGATGGTCGGGTCGGGAGGAAAATTATTCTAAGCGGACAGCGGGTGAACAAAGAGTGTATATATATCGGGAACGGGTGGGTGCGGAATATAACCCCAGCGGTTATAAAACAGTCCCGCGCAGACCTCTAGTCTGATGAGTCTCGATTTCTGTTGAGACATTCAGATGGTAGAGTCAGAATTTGGCATAAACAGAATGAGAACATCGATCCATCATGCCTTGTTCCCACTGTGCAGGCTGGTGGTGGTGTAATGGTGTGGGGGATGTTTTCACTGTGCAGGCTGGTGGTGGTGGTGTAATGGTGTGGGGGATGTTTTCACTGTGCAGGCTGGTGGTGGTGGTGTAATGGTGTGGGGGATGTTTTCACTGTGCAGGCTGGTGGTGGTGGTGTAATGGTGTGGGGGATGTTTTCTTGGCACACTTTAGGCCCCTTAGTGCCAATTGGGCATGGTTTAAATGCCACGGCCTACCTGAGCATTGTTTCTGACCATGTCCATCCCTTTATGACCACCATGTACCCATCCTCTGATGGCTACTTCCAGCAGGATAATGCACCATGTCACAAAGCTCAAATCATTTCAAATTGGTTTCTTGAACATGACAATGAGTTCACTGAACTAAAATGGCCCCACAGTCACCAGATCTCAACCCAATAGAGCATCTTTGGGATGTGGTGGAACGGGAGCTTCGTGCCCTGGATGTGCATCCCACAAATCTCCATCAACTGCAAGATGCTATCCTATCAATATGGGCCAACATTTCTAAAGAATGCTTTCAGCACCTTGTTGAATCAATGCCACGTAGAATTAAGGCAGTTCTGAAGTCGAAAGGGTCTCAAACACAGTATTAGTGTGTGCTCCTAATAATCCTTTAGGTGAGTGTGTATTATTGTGAGGAAGAACGTTTTAATGTTGATCAACAACTCCCGATGCTTAATGAGACCAGAATAAAAATAACTGAGGAGCAGTGCTAATTAAACTAGCAACAGATGCTCAATCTTGGAATGATGCCAAATAACTGATATTAATTAAAGAGTTTAGTGCAGATGGATCTAGTTTAGTTTGGAGCAGGCATCACTAATAATCATCTGGTTTGCTCAGGCTTCCTCTGTTCTGTGTGTTTTAACACTGTGACCCAGAATGTCAACATGAGAACACATCACTTTATTTATATGACGTGTTTCATGCGTACAGGGATTTTCACACCAGGAACATCTGAATGAATCACATTGTGTTTATGTTGCCTCTCTCTTTCTCTGCGTGTTCTCATTGGTTCTTACTGTAGGTGGTGGAGTTGAGCGACTGTGAGAGAACTCAAGCTCTGGCGCTGCAGCTTCTTCTGTCTCTGGTTAAAAACAATCAGCATCGCACCCATGAGATGGAGTGTTACCATGGTTATTCCATGATTCACCAGGTTCTCATAAAGAACAAGTGCATTGTGGGATACCACATTCTGAAGGTGAGTTTTAGTGCATTAGATAGATAATGAGCAGGCCCACACGGAATCTGCGCGCGCAGAATTCCGCAGAAAACTCCGCAGATTTCAGCAGATTTGCAGTGCCCGTCATTTGAGAAGCATGCACAATCGCAGGGGTTATTGTGAGGGGTAGTAGGCTGCGCTTATTAATGTGAACTTTTTTTTAGTGAGAGAGTGATATTTTAAAAACAACAATACAATTGATAAAGCAATATTTAATCTGTCTTTTGGTGGATGTAGCCAGCAGTAAGAGAGATCAAGCTTTTTTTAAAAAAAAGAGGTTGTTATATTTGGATTTGGATTGTAAACCTTAAATAAAAATTAAGAAGTGAAAATGTTATATTTTATTTGTAATGCTTTCAGTTCCAATATTCTCCAATATTCTTTAATCCTTTTTACACATTTAAACCATTCAGATAATTCATAGATTTTTCAAAAAATTCTGCGCAGAAATCACAAAAAAATTCCACAGATTCCGTGTGGCCCTGATAATGAGTAAAAAACAAAAAAAGCATCTCTCTCTCTGTAATGATAATTTAGAGATGGATGAAGCAATATTTTCATTATTAAATTGCTGTTCATATAAAATTAAGCAGACCAAATAAATTCTTATTTGCTCAGAGTTTCCTAAAGTTAAAAATAATGGTTCCACTAATTGAAAAAGACATTAAATATAATAAAAACCCAGAACAATATCAGGGTATAGTTTAATTATTGAGCTCTTAAGTGATGACATATTATTTCAGGCCATCCCGTAAGTTCGCATCACCCTGGTTCTCTCGACAAAAAAAATAATAATAATAATCTTGGTGGTCATCAAAAGTTTATGATTCTTACACGTTTTGTTTGTAATCTTGAAGTCTAACTTTTGACTTAAGCATTACAAGCATTAAGCTTTGTCAACTCTTTTAGTCTTTATTTAAAGAACAATTTCCCTGAAAGTTTGAATTAGAATAGTTGTGTAGTGATTATAAACACAATCGCGTGTTGGGGTCCGATATGGATTCTAATATTATTCTGATATATCATATAAGGCAGAAATATTAATATTTCATGCATAAGACTATGCCATTACCATTGTAAACATGGTTAATACGATCGGTTGAAGAAATCAGACCAATCATATCGGCTGTCACAATCGTGTGTTTATTAATATACGTCTCGTCTCTTTATACCGGACTGTCTGATATCCATATTCATCTCTGCATGGCTGTGGTTTTGGGCTACAGATCTATTAGCCCGGCCCGTTAAAATCCCTGGCTCGCTCTGGCCCAACAGTGGAAAGCGGCTAATGAGGCTGTGAAAGCAACTAGCGAGTTTACTTAACGTTTAATATCCCTGAAAACATCTGTAGTCCCAGTTAGTCACTTGTTTGCCTTTTTCAAAAAAAGTAAAACCTGTAAAAAATCACAATAAAGCATTACTTTTATGTTGTAGAATAAAAGTGAACATTTCTTTGCCTTTTTTCAGGCATTTAATCAAAAACCTTTCATGTTTGGGTCCAAAATACATCATCCCTCATCATAAATCTGCACTTTATATCGCCTGGATGATCAATCTGTAAACTCACAGCTGTGCCACATTACTGTCGTGCTGAACAGCGCCCCCTGCTGGTTTTCACTGTTAATGCAGACTGACAGTCCCTCTCTCAGTATATTCTGGTTCTCCCTTGAAATACATCAGAGTATCCCTGAATTTTGATTTTGCAAATGTCTGTGTGTGTGTGGTGTGATAGACATTGTTGGACGGCTGCTGTAGCGGGTCAATCCTGACCATTGGAGAGGACGGCCAGTTTCATCTGGATGCTGAATCCACTGTGGTGGTGCAAGATCTCAGACTGCTTTCTGAAATACTGCTGGACTGGAAGATATGGGCCAAAGCTCAGGTTCACAATTAGATCTAAATGAGAAAATACCACAGAGTTTGGCTGTTTTTATATAGAGCTAATTATAATGGCTGTATGTGTGTGTGTCTGATAGTGTGGCGTGTGGGAGACGCTGTTGGCCGCTTTAGAGATCCTCATACGAGTGCGTCATCCTCAGCAGATGTTCAACATTCGACAGCTTCTAAAGGCCCAGGTGGTTCATCGCTTCCTGCTCGCCTGCCAGGTGCTTCAGGTGAGAGGTTTACAACACGGACAGACACGCAAGGTTAATGGAGGTCAAGTGGGTTTAGATTGTAGCCTTTGACATGTGGTCATGAGACTTGCTTTCTGACGGCTGTCTATGAGAATCAACTAGTGATGCACTGAAATTTTGGCCGAATTTGGGTCGAAAATCATCCAGTAATCACTATAAGCTTTGTGCTTTTTTACTTTTGATAAAGTCTCATCTTTTAAATTATCTCAATTTCACAATGAAATAAAAACAATAATACGTTTTGACGCTCTTTAATGTGGTGAGAGAACAATCATCTCTTCTTGTTTACTACTAGTTATAGCATGAAAGAAATATTATTTAGCATCAGAGGTGTGTTGAAATAAATCGTATGACCTACTGAAATGTAGGTGTGTGAATCGTCACTGGTCTTATGATTCAGTTTGATTACGATTATCATGTCAACGATTCGATATCATGATGCGTTGCATCCTCAATTTTCAGTATTACTGCATGTGCCTACATTTTGTCATTAAATACAAGCAGTCAGATAAATGAACTCCCTTTTTATTTTATCTGCTCCAGGTACACTTCCTGAATGCAGCAAACATCAAACACAACTTCAGTCTGAACTCAGCAGACGACAGGAGCATTTACAACTAACAAACACTAGTACACTAGCGCATGAAACTGTCAAGTAGTGTACTTAAGTTACAATAATGCTCACACACTTGCACACACACACACGCAGCCTCACAAACACACACAGCCTCACACACACACATGTATTCTCGCACGCACACACACACGCATGCAGTCTCACACTCAAACACATGCAGCCTCGCACACACAAACACACATGCATGCAGCCTCACAAACACGGGCAGTCTCGCGCACACGCATGCAGCCTCGCACGCACACACACATGCAGTCTCACAAACACACAGAGCCTCGCACACACACTCGCACGCATACAGCCTTGTTCACGCGTACACACACACATGCAGCCTCGCACGCACACACACACACACACACACACACACTCACACATACAGCCACGCTTGCACGCGCACACACTCACACACACACATGCAGTCTCACAAACACACAGAGCCTCGCACACACACTCACACGCATACAGCCTTGTTCACGCGTACACACTCACATGCAGCCTCGCACGCACACACACACACACATTCACACTCACATACAGCCACGCTCGCACGTGCACACACTCACACACACACATGCAGCCTCGCACGCACGCACGCACACACACACTCACACATACAGCCACGCTCGCAGGTGCACACACTCACATGCAGCCTCGCACGCACACACACATTCACACTCACACATACAGCCACGCTCGCAGGTGCACACACTCACACGCTTGCACTCGTGACGCATACACACTCGTACAACCTCGCATGCACACGCTCGCACACTCACACGTGCACACACACGCTCACATGCTGTAGATGTTAAAATATTGGGTGCCTTTTTTATTACTTGCTTTTGTGTTTTGCCTCTCTCTGCTATTTTACACTAGCTCTCAAAGCGTGTATAGGAGGAATGATGTCAGAGAAACATCAGTTGGCTACTCGATTATGGTCTATTACTGCATTGATGCACAATCGTCCACATCCAACAATTAATGTCAATGAAATGCTAAATGAAAACTTAAATTTAGGTTCAATCAACCTATGGCGAAATAGCGTTGAAGAATCAACCAATTGCTATTCAGTATGCAGTTGATTCAAGAAAGAAGACCAATCATAGGTCACTATGTGGGTCGTTTTGTAACATCATCATTATTATTGTCATAGGAGCATCGGGATGAGCACCTGACCTCCATCCCACAGGATGTCTGCCTCTCGTTTGTCAAAATCATCCAGGAGGTTTTGGGGTCGCCTCCAGACCTGGACCTGCTGCGGCTGGTCTATAATTTCCTGCTGGCCGTTCACCCCCCCACCAACACTTACGTGTGCCACACGCCCACCAGCTTCTACTTCTCTCTGCACATCGGTAAGCAAACATTTTGAAAACCAGTATCTGATGGAGACATTAAAGGAACAGTGCTCTTTTTTTAATTGTAGTCTAACTGTAGTCTAGCATCGCGGTCATTCATATCAGTAATCATTAAGAGATGTTGCACTTCTAATGTAGAAACGGTAATAACATTTGAGCTCATGCATGTTCTCTTGTGGCATCAGATGGTAAGCTGTACCAGGAGAAGGTTCAGTCCATGATGTACCTGCGCCACTCCAGCAGTGGAGGGAAATCAGCCTGCAGCTCTGTGCTTTCACTCACCCACTGTCTTCACCGAAATGCCCGCTGATGGGACCGCATCACTGCCGCCCACTTCGCCCAAGCCCAGAGGTCAGTGCCACCTCCAGACACATTAAAGCAGAAGACTTATAATCATTAACTCCTGTCCGTTCGCTGATGATAATGCAGTTATTCATAAGAAGGTCAAAATCTGAAAAATATTCACACACACTCATTTTGTTGCACAAGCATAAAACACAGAAAATGTCCTTGTCTGGCTGTATGGAACTGCTGCGTCTTATAAGGTTTGAAACGCATGACCTTTGACAAATACTAAATCACTTACTGCGCAAACCAAACTTATTTGTGTTGCACTTTCATAGTACACATTGTTTCAACGCAGCTTTACAGATGATGTTATTGATTAGGCTAATCATGAGGTTAATGTTAATCTTAAAATCTATAGTTCCATCTAGTAGATTAGAGCTGGACGATATCATAGTTAATAATTTACGATGATACAAGCAATCATGCAGTTGAGATTTGCCATGCACATGAGTGTATGCAGATAAAGTTGGATATACTATATATAACTTAGTGCTGTCAAATCGATTAATCACATCCAAAATAAAAGTTTGTTTACATAATATATGTGTGTGTACCCTGTATAATTATTAGGTGTGTATAAATACGCAATCACTCATGTATATACAGTATTAAAGAAATATTTGCATGTGTATACTATGTATATATTTATATCATTTATATTATATAAATATAAAAAAAATCTTAAATGTACATTTGTGCATAAAGTTGGAAATACTATTTAGCTACGATAATATAGTTTAAATTTTACGATGATATCAATAATCCAGGAGTTGCGATTTGCTATATAGTATAGTACACTGTATGTATAAAGATAAAGTACAATATAGTTACATTTTGCAACAATATAAACATCAAGCAGTTGATATATGCAATATATATAAGCTGGTTAACATCACCGTTTTCACCAGAGCGGCTGTACAAATTCTGTGGCATTATTTTCCTGTTAACACTGTGAAGCTGCTTTGAAACAATTAGACTTGTTAAAAGCGCAATATAAATAAAGGTGACTTGACTTGAAGTTGAATATAGAGCTGTGCGATAATACAGTAGCGATATTAACATTTTGGCTGATATCGATAACCGCTAATTCTTTATATTTGAAAGCCGATAACCGATATATATTTGCTATGTAATTCTTGAAAGCCTGATTAAAAAAACAAAAGTCTCACCATTACAAGCCCAAGCACACAATTATGATGTTCTCATTATAATTGTATGTAGCCAATATGACAGACTTGTGCTGCACGTGTTGCATTAACTGTATTTTCTTGATTCCAATCATATTTCAAGCAATTCAAACATCTGAAGTGTCTCATCTTAAGGAAATAATGCAGACTTTTTGGGGCTTATTCACCTTATCCCCCAGAGTTAGATAAGTCCTTACACAGCATTCTCATCTCTGTGTGTGCCATAATTCTGTCTGAAGCACCCCCCGCTAGCCTAGCTTAGCACAAAAACTGGAGGTAAACGGCTCCATCTAGCCTACTGCTCAATAAGTGACAAAATAATGCCAACATTTTCCTATGTACATGTTGCGATGTGTATATTGTGTACTAACAGAAATTGAAAGGTTGCAATTTTCTAGACCGATATGGCTAGGAACTATTTTCTCATTCCTGCGTAATAATCAAGGAACTGCTGCCGTACCATGGGTGCAGAGGCACAATGATATTACGCAGCGCCTGAAAATACTCCCCGGCATGCTCTCTGTGCTAGCAGATTGTTACATTGGTTATGTTGACGGAAGTTACCCTATTTTCAGGTGATGTGTAATATCATTGCACGCACGCACGCACGCACGCACGGAGATAAACATTTTCTTTTTGGGGTGATAACATAAAAAATGAACATATCAGCCGTAGGGGTGTAAGAAAATATCGATACACGTGAATATCGCGATATTATGATTGCCGATACTGTATCGATTCTCAAAAATGCTGTATCGATATTTATATATTTAGATCCAAGATTTGTGGCTTTGTGTACGGTTTAAACCACAGACTGTTTGAAACTCATCCGCTAGATGGCAGTGTTATCTCAGAGCGTAACTGACGTGGAGCCGGAGCGCCAGATGAAGGTGCATCACAGCTCATGAGACGATAGAGTTACTCCGCTCCTGCGGCATACGGAGCAGAAGTGTGGACTCATTTTGGCTTCAGCGAAAAAGAAGCCACCAAGGAAAGCGACAATAGTCATTTTGTTTGCAAAATAGACCAAGTTAAGATCCAATACTCGGGAAACACATTGAATCTGAGAGCTCGCTTAACATCCCGACGTCATCCGCGGTGCTGAGAAGCGTTTCGATAGAATTTGTAAAGCATATGCTTTCCTCTCTGTAACAAAATAAACACACAACAAAACCGACAGAACGAAAGCAGATGATCATAGCGATGTGGATATGGATGCACCGGCTCTGTAGCCTGGATGCCAGCAGAATTTAGGATGCCACAAAAATTTTTGCTCGGGCAATTTGGTCTGGACTCGATCCATAGAGGAGTTATGCCCGAACAGAAACTGTTCGGACCAATGAAATCATCAGGGCGGGCTTTAGACGATGATGGACAGATGATCAACAGTATCGTAATCATCCACGTCATCAAAGGCGCTTTGGGTTGAATTTGCTCTTATCCTAAACGGAGAACTTGTTCATATATACATTCACCTTCACTATTTCTCTCAGAAACGATGATTGTGTTGGGAAGTACTCTGTGTATCCTTAAATTCTTTTATTACAATACTGGCAAAGATCGTTTACACTCATCTTTTTCTTCTAACGTTACTTAATCCAGCGCGCGTGCAGACAGGGTTGCCAAGTTTTTTTGCAATGTCGTGCACTCATTGCTACTCAAAACTACAGCCCAAAACAATAATTTTCCGGGGGGATCTCCGGAAAAAAATGCGTTTTGCGTTTGGTTGGCAAAACATGTTATTTTGGCAATAAATATAATCACATAATTGGGGTCGCTTCAACCCGCAGACATGGAGAAAAACACGGATTTGGCAACACAGTGCAGTTCTGTTGACATTTGATAACTAACGTTACGCGTCGCTCCGTTGCTCTGATTGGTTGTGGGTCTATCCAATTGAGGTCTTTCCTGGCTCGGTTGAAACACGCCCCATAATCAAAGCTCAATGGAGCGGTACCAGACTCATATTCTGACTAGAATTGAGTTTGGCCACGTCAGGCTAGCGGCTCTGCAGTTTAGTACTGAAATAGCACTTTGTACAGTAGACTGCTTTAAAGAAAACAGCTTTACAGTATTAAATATAACACAAACAGTCCTTCAGTCATGGAATGGACGATGCACTTTCTGCAGTTTAATAGTTTAGAAATGAAAAAACTGCTACACTGTGAACCTTTAAAACATATGGATCCTTCAGTCACTTTACTATTTCCCTTTACTTAGATTACACAAAATAGTGATTAGTGATATAAATGATACTGTATTAATTAAATAAAAAAGTTACTTGTCATGTTTTAAGCATATGGTTGTGTCCTTTATTCTTTTAAATTAGATCTTTCTTTAAAAAAAAAAAACAGAAAGAAATAATGCAATATATTGCCTTTCTTACAATAACCCAATATATAACAATATATTGTATCGTAACCCCTGTATCGTGATACGTATTGTATCGCCAGATTCTTGGCCCTAATCGGCTGATATATCATGCATCCTTAAAATATAGTTACATTTTGCGATGATATAAACAATCACGGTTTGTGAATAAAGAGGATGTGATAAGGTACTAATGCTGTAAAAAACACAAATCTGAACCCTGTTATTGGTTGTACATAAAGACAGAGTTCTTACTAAATAATGTGGGGTTTTTTTTGTCCCACAGGACGTCACACTTCCTCCCCCGAGCATGGAGATGAAGATCGGGCTCTGCGGCCTTCTAGCACAGGCCCTTCTCCACACTCTTCTCCAGCCCTGACGCCCCGTCTGACTCGTGGGAGCGTGACGGGGACCACCGAGCCTGAAGAAGGGACGTCCCTAAGTACCCAGCAGGCCCTGGGCAGCACGGAGACCCTGAAGCGGGGCGGAGACGAGGAGCTCCTCAGCAGCTGCGAGTCCGCAAAGACCATCTGCGATTCTCAGACTGTGGGCGTTGATGAGGAGGCCGTCGTGGTGGGAAACCGCACGCCCTCCATCAGTGTAGAGGAGGAGCACGACGGGCCCGCCGGCAGCCCGGTGGAGTCTGAGGAACATTTCGATTGGACCAGCGAGGAAGCGCCACGCCGACCCGACAGCCTGAAGGGAATCCAGTCCTTCCAGAGGAGCCACAGTAACCTGGCCAGTCTGGGTTTGGCCTTTCCCGCACAGAACGGCTCTCTGACTATCGCACGCTGGCCCACCGTGACTGACCGCGCCGCCCCCCCGGATGACTGGGAGAGCTACACATACTCACCCGGTTATGACAGACACAGCAAGGCGGACTCCAGTAATGACAGGTATTACTTTATATTGTTGAAAACACTCGTTTTCAATCACTAATCTGCATGCAAAGGGCAAAAATTGTTGCCAGCATTGTAAACACGATTAAACGGAAGTATCACTGATCTGATGTAGAGCTGGAGTTGGTTCTATGCATCAGTTGTTGATTGGATGTTGAGGGGTTTAAGAAACTAAATGATTGGAGAAGTTCTGCACTTGTCAGCAGATAAAAGTCTGTTGTTTTCAGTCGAAGATCCAGTTATGACTTTTCGCTTTAAATATTACGAGGTCAATTTTTTTAATGAGATATTTGAGCGTATATGTGGGATTTGTGACGAGAGTCTGATGAGATTTGTAATGTACAGCTCAACCCACTACACACTTTTTTGATCATTCAAATATGCCTCACAAATTAATGGGATAGTTCACCCAAAAATGAAAATTATCCCATGATTTACTCTCCCTCAAGTCATCATAGGTATATATGACATTTTTCCTTCAGACGAATAAAATCAAAAGCTTTATTATGGCAGTCAATGGTTGTCATTTTTGAAGTCCATAAAAGTGCATCTATCCATCATAAAAGTTTATCTATCCATTATAAAAGTGCATCCATCCATTATAAAAGTGCATCCATCCATCATAAAAGTGCATCTATCATAATAAAAGTGCATCTATCCATCATAAAAGTGCATCTATCCATCATAAAGGTGCATCTATCCATCATAATCTATCATAAAAGTGCATCTATCCGTCATAAAAGTGCATCCATCCATCATAAAAGTGCATCTATCATAATACAAGTGCATCTATCCATCATAAAAGTGCATCTATCCGTCATAAAAGTGCATCTATCCATCATAAAAGTGCATCTGTCCATCATAAAAGTGCATCTATCCATCATAAAGGTGCATCTATCCATCATAATCTATCATAAAAGTGCATCTATCCATCATAAAAGTGCATCTATCATAATAAAAGTGCATCTATCCATCATAAAAGTGCATCTATCCATCATAAAGGTGCATCTATCCATCATAATCTATCATAAAAGTGCATCTATCCATCATAAAAGTGCATCCATCCATCATAAAAGTGCATCTATCCATCATTAAAGTGCATCTATCCGTCATAAAAGTGCATCTATCCATCATAAAAGTGCATCTATCCATCATAAAGGTGCATCTATCCATCATAATCCATCATAAAAGTGCATCTATCCATCATAAAAGTGCATCCATCCATCATAAAAGTGCATCTATCATAATAAAAGTGCATCTATCCATCAAAAAAGTGCATCTATCCATTATAAAAGTGCATCTATCATCATAAAAGTGCTTCTATCATCATAAAAGTGCATCTATCATAATAAAAGTGCATCTATCCATCAAAAAAGTGCATCTATCCATTATAAAAGTGCATCTAACCATCATAAAAGTGCATCTATCATCATAAAAGTGCTTCTATCATCATAAAAGTGCATCTAACCATCATAAAAGTGCATCTATCATCATAAAAGTGCTTCTATCATCATAAAAGTGCATCTATTGTCATAATAGTGCATCTCTCCGTCATAAAAGTGCATCTATCCATCATAAAAGTGCATCTATCCATCATATAACTGCTCCACACGGCTCCGGGGTTAATAAAGGCCTTCTAAAGTTAAGTGGCGTGTATTTAAAACTTTATAGACTAAACTACCTAGCCTCCGGCGGTAAGTGGTACGAGAGTCGCTTGTGCTAAAGAGTAAGCTTGACCCTTGAACCCTTGACGTATGCGTATTAACGAATGCAGAAGCGCAAAGGATAGAGCAAAACAAAATGTAGCTTCAGGGGTTACTCTTTTAGCGTAAGTCGACTCGCATAACTCATAGTTTTAAATATGGATATTTCTCTTACACAAACACATCGCTTTGGTTCAGAAGGCCTTTATTAACCCCCGGAGCCGTGTGGAGCACTTTTATGATGGATAGATGCACTTTTATGATGGATAGATGCACTTTTATGATGGATAGATGCTCTTTAATGATGGATAGATGCACTTTTATGATGGATAGATGCACTTTTATGATGGATAGATGCACTTTTATGGACTTCATAAACGACACAACCAGTCGCTGCCATTATAAAGCTTGGAAGAGCCAGGACATTTATAAATATAACTCTGATTGTGTTCACCTGAAAGAAGAATGTCATACATACCTAGGATGACTTGAGGGAGAGTAAATCATGGGATAATTTTCATTTTTGGGTGAACTATCCCTTTAAATTCCCTTGTTAATATGATTTATAACACATACCTAAAATCATGGTCGGTTATTTTAAGCCATTTAAAGGCATTTCTTATGTATGTATTTCTGTAACTCAAACAGTAGAGCTTGGCACAAACAACACCAAAGTTTACCTGATCTCAGGAACAGATCTTTGGATAAAAGCTTCTTCCAAATACATGAATGTAAATGGTCATGCTTAAAACCCTGATTAAACTGCAAAGTGCATAGCAAAACAAGTATACCTTTTTTGTATATAAATGCCTTTTTTTATTTTGACAGCCCTAGAAATGGTAGTGTGCTTACGACTGAGGTAGGGAGCGGATTGAGACTCTTCTGAAGCCTTTAGTCTTGTTTTCAAATGTTCTGTGTGATATGTTTAGTTCTTCTAGAGGTGCGTCATATATCCAGGGAGCGCTTTTTTACATTACAAGCGATGAATAACGCTCTTTAATTATGCTTATTTATGCCACTGAGTTTTGAATATGAATATTAGCCTTCATTTATAAGTTGCAATCTCTTTAATGTGCTTCTTCTGTCAACAGTTTCTGGGTAATTGCCTCCTGTCTTCGTCATTGCTTTTCCTGTGCCAAACACATATCCCATCTGTAATCACTTCAACTCATTACATGTTAACTTTTAACTCCTTTGGATTACAGATGAGCTGTCATTAGGGCATTAGTTTGTCTACCCATCAAATATGGATTTCCTTTTTGTTTATCAGTATGACCACTGTCTTATATCACAGTATAGGTCATTTTCTATTCTGGTAACATTGTTTTTGTGACTAAAAAATGTTTCTGGTTAACTCACCCGCCGAGGATCTGAAGTTTCAGATATGTGTTTTCTGATTGGTTCAGGTCCAGCGCAGAAGACTGTCTGGTTCTGATCTGCTGCGGTCTGTACGATCTGCTGAGAGGGGTTCTGCTTCTGCTGCCGGACGTCCTGTTGGAGGAGGTGATGGACAAACTGATCCAGCCGGAAGCTCTTCTCGTCCTGGTCAACCACTCCTCTCCTCTCATACAGCAGGGCGTCATGAAGGTCCGCTCACCTTTAGCTCATCTTTGAATAGTTGACAAGTGAACATGACAGTTTTTGTTTAGCACTTTTAATCACCTTTTCACCTTCACTAGTTCATTTCAAAGGCATTACGGTTTGACCAATGTATTTTTAAATAATGCTAATATTCCTCAGTTTAAATGAGCTCATTAAAACTACATGCACCATACTTATAATTAATAATGCTGTGTAAAGTGGATATTTTAAACTGTTTGGCCAACAATTAGATTCCCATGTGCCATATCCACACAAATAAGTAAAGCTTTCACTTAAAGGGTTAGTTCACCCAAAAATGTAAATTCTATCATTAAAGGAACACTCCACTTTTTTTTAAAATAGGCTCATTTTCCAAGTCCCCTAGAGTTAAATAGTTGAGTTTTACCGTTTTTGAATCCATTCAGCCGATCTTTGTATCTGGCGGTAGCACTTTTAGCATAGCTTAGCATACATCATTGATTCTAATCAGTCCATTAGCATCTCATTCAAAAAATGACCAAAGACACTTTCAATATTTTTCCTATTTAAAACTTGACTCTTCTACAGTTACATTGTGTGCTAAGACCAACTGAAAATGAAAGTTGTGATTTTCTACACCTATATGGCTAGGAACTACTTTCTCATTCCTGCGTAATAGTCTCGGATCTTCACGGCTGTACCATGGCTGCAGCGGCGCAGTGATTCGTTGGTATTCTGTGAAACATGGTGGTGGTACACCTTCGACTTACTATCACAGCCCTTTACAACACACAGAACCATGGCTAATCACACAGGGAAATCCACAACACAATTTGCCGGCTGCAAGCCTGAAACTTTCTCTGCAACTACACGAACTTAGTGCCAGTCACATTAAGAGTTACCTAGCTGGGGCTACTTTCAGTGCTGCGTAATATCATTGCGCCGCTGCAGCCATGGTACAGCCGTGAAGATCCCAGACTATTACGCAGGAATGAGAAAGTAGTTCCTAGCCATATAGGTGTAGAAAATCACATCTTTTCATTTTCAGTTGGTCTTAGCACACGATGTAACTGTAGAAGAGTCAAGTTTTAAATAGGAAAAATTCCTCACCCTCATGCCGTTCGACACCCGTAAGACCTCCGTTCATCTTCAGAACACAAATGAAGATATTTGTGTTGAAATCCGATGGCTCTGAAAGGCCTCCATTGGCAGTAATTTAATTTCCTCTTTCAAGACCCATAAAAGGCACTAAAGACGTCTTTACAAAGTTCATCTCACTACAGACATTCTACAATAATTTTATGAATCGACGAGAATAGTTTTTGTGCGCAAAAAACCCCCCGACTTATTTAGTGATGGGACGATTTTAAAACACTGCTTCAAGAAGCTTTGAGCACGTTGACTTTTACTGTCTCTCTCTCTAATGAGCTGTGTTATTTATCTCATCTGTGACTTGTTTGTTTAAGCGTGAAAATAGTTAGATTTGGATTCACCAGTTTTATCTCATACATGCATGGACACAAACATGCCCGTTTGTTCATGCAGCTCCTGGATGCCTACTTCAGCCGCGCTCAGAAAGAGCAGAAGGAGAAGTTCCTGAAGAACCATGGGTTCTCACTGCTGGCCAATCAGCTGTACCTGCACCAGGGGTCACAGGGCCTGCTGGAGTGCTTCCTGGAGATGCTGTTTGGACGACCGGTGGGGCTTGAGGAAGAGTGAGTGTGCGAATGATCTAGAACTGACCACATGAGGGGTGATAGCCTGATAAGAGCGGTTTGTGGCCTCATTACGCATATTTGGAAATTTAGCTCCAGAGTATAAAATTAGCTTACTGCCACTCATGCCCATGGAAGGGATTGAGAATGAATTGGCTATACATGTTTGTTTGTTTGTTTGAAAATAAACATTTTATTATTTTCTAAATATTATTATTAAGCTATCTATTATAATAAATATATGATATATTGTTATTAAAAATTTTTATTATATATATATATATATATATATAGATAGATAAATAAATATATAAATATTTTATATATAATATTTTATTACATAGATAATATGCATACAGGTCTTGCTCACCAGCCACTGTGTTTAAATAAAAAAAATATTATAAATCTATATATTATATTATAATATATTATTATTACAATTTAGCATTTTTAATTTTCATAATGTTGCCATTAACAAAACTTAAAATAACATTTATATTTAAAGAAATACAATAAATATTAATTGAAAAAACTAAATGGAAATTAGAAACGCTGTGACAACTAACTGAAAAAATAGTTTAAGTTGAAGTACTAAAATGAATAAAATTACAATAAAAAATCAATCAGACCTATAAAAAAAAACATTACCTAAAATTTAAAATATTAACAAAATTAATGCTAAAAATATTATAGATAATTATACATCATTTAGTTTTTTTGCAAGGAATATGTGGCAGGAAACACCTTGAAGAAACTCCTGCATGATTTCTTAATGAACCTTTACCCAACAGTGCCCTTGTCAATAACCATTATTCCCTGTTCTCTCAGTCTGGATCTGGAGGATATGGAGAACATCTCCCCGTTCAGGAAGCGCTGCATCATCCCTGTGCTGGGTCTGCTGGAGAACTCTCTGTACGAGAACTCGCTGGTGCACAACGGCCTGTGTCTGCTGCTGCAGCTCCTCAACGCCTGCCCGAAGCTGGCCGACATCCTGCTGGACCACGGCTTACTCTACGTGCTCTTCAACACGCTGTCCACCCTCAACGGCCTGGAGAACGGGTAATGTGCCTTAGAGTAGATATTAGTGTTGGGAAAACTACTTTGAAACTATACAGTCCCTGACAGAAGTCTTGTCGCTTGTGTACAAATTGAACTGAAGTGCCGCTGAAATATATTTCTTATCAAGATTTTTTTTACAAGAAATGGCTCATTTTAATCCCAACAGCTTTTGTAATAATGTCTCAGTGCAAAATGAAACTGTCAAAAAATATTCTAATATTCACAGCTTGGTAAACCCCATTGAGTGAATTTTTGCAAAGACAGAAGTGTTGTCGCCTTGTCATATGAGCTTCACCTGTGACTAATAATGGATCAATTAGATCTCAGGTGTGTATAAAAAGAACCCCAGTACACTAGACCTTCACATCAACTGCAACTAGACCTCTGCAAACATGCCTAAGATTCACCCTGAGACTAAAGTTTTGATTACCAAGAGGCTGAAGACCAGATCCACTGCTGATGTGGCAGACACCTTCAAAGTGTCTCAGCGTCAAGTACAGAGGATAAAAAAAAGATTTGAAGAGACTTGGAGACGTTTATGACAAACCCAGGTCAGGCAGACCCTGAAAGACAACTGCTCGAGAGGACCGTTTGTTGGCTGGAAAATCCAAGGCCAGCCCATTTTCCACTGCAGCAGAGCTCCACGAGACCTGGTCACCTGAAGTCCCTGTGTCAATCAGAAAAGTTTGTCAGATTCTGTCTCAAATGGCCTCCATGGTCGAATCAGTGCACAGAAGCCAGCACTAAACAAAAGACAATTGAAAAACCGTGTGGCATTTGCCAAAGCCCACAGCCTGCTAAAAGGATGGGCTGGAAAAGTGGCAGAAGGTGGATTTTCAGATGAATCTTCTGTTGAATTACACCACAGTCGCCCCAAATATTGCAGGAGACCTACTGGAGCCCGCATGGATCCGAGATTCACCCAGAAAACAGTGAAGTTTGGTGGCGGAAAAATCATGGTCTGGGGTTACATTCAGTATGGGGGTGTGCGAGAGATCTGCAGGGTGGAAGGCAACTTCAATAGTCTAAAATACCAAGAAATCTTATACCTCTTATATTCCCAACCATAAAAGAGGCCAAATTCTGCAGCAGGATGGTGCTCCATCGCATTCTTCCATCTCCACATCAAAGTTCCTCAAGGCGAAGAAGATCAAGATGCTCCAGGATTGGCCAGCCCAGTCACCAGACATGAACATCATTGAGCATATGTGGGGTGGGATGAAAGAGGAAGCATGGAAGACCAAACCAAAGAATATTGATGAACTCTGGGAGGCATGAAAGACTGCTTTCTTTGCTATTCCTGATGACTTCATCAATAAATTGTATGAATCCTTGCCAAACTGCATGGATGCAGTCCTTCAAGCTCATGGAAGTCATACAAGATATTACATTTGGATCTCACAGCACCACTACTTAATTTGCTGACATATTTTTGTATTTGCAGTAAATTTGTTCAATTTCTGTATAGGCGACAAAACTTTTGACTTGCCAAAATTTGAACTTTCTGTCTTGATTAAATGATTTTTTTCAGTTTTTCAGTGAAACTAATTTATTTCAGTGCATTAAACATCATTTGGGAGGGTTTTAGCTTTTCATATGAGCTATTTCTAACACCAATTGATGAATAAAAAGTCAGGTTAATAGCAGGTGTTTCTACTAAATAGATAAGCGACACGACTTTTGTCAGGGACTGTAGTATGACAGGAAACATGAGCATATTATGCAGATCACAAACTCAAAGCTCTTCTCTACAACCGGCCAAAATAACAGTTTGGTTTAACTTGAAGAAATGATGACAGAAATGCATATCTATTGTACAGTAGAATGCACTTCTTAAGGTAGTAGTATTAATAATAATACAATTATCAATGCTTTATTTTTTAAGAAATCAAAAATGTTCTCCCAAATTGTATCTTTAACAGTAAATCCAGAAAAAAACACAATTTAGAACAAAGTAATTTATTATTAATTATTAAATTATTAATTTTGTTAATGTTTTATGCATTCAATTGCATTGAGACATGCTTTTTGAATATTAAAATAACAGAAACATAAAAAGAAAAAATTTATTATTTTTTTGATAAAAAATATTATTCTAAAACAAAATTTTTATTCTTAATATATATATATATATATATATATATATATATATATAATATAATATAATATTTTGTAAGCATATTTCTTTGTTGTGCTAGGAGAAATTGTTTTATTTATGGTAATAACGCCATAAAACATGCCAAATTGTGCAGAATATAAATACAGTTTCAGAATATTTTTAATAAAATAATAAAATGTTTTTATATATATTGTTATTAAAATCATATACATATATATATATATATATATATATATATATATATATATATATATATATATATATATATTTTATATAATTATATATATATATGTTATTTATATAATTTATAATTTTAAAGTGTGTGTGTGTCTGTATATATATTCATGTTGTCAATATTTTTTTATAATTTACATAAATAAATCAAAGTAAATGTTGCTTTGAAATTAAGAAATAAAAAAATAATTTAATATTTCGTAGGGCTTTATTACTGTAAAAAGTGTAATATGTTATTAATTTGGTAATGTTGTATGCATTCACACATGCTTTTTGATTATTACAATAAAAGAACAGAACAGAAAATCAAATTTATCCAAAATAAATGGGATTTCATAGAGCCCAAAAAATACAATATTTGTTAAACTTTTGTATAAGTGTTGTTAAATTGTATAAGTTTCATGATTTCATGAATTAGGCATGCTTTTTGATTACTAATATTTAATTTAACCATTAAAACGGAATCCCAAAAAGAATGTAATGTATTTCATTGGACCCTACTTCTCTAATATTAAAGATTATACGTAACTAAGTGAACTCTGCCTTGATGTCATTGGCTCTGTAGGATTCCTCCGAATGACTACAAGCTGGTGGTGTGTGACATTCAGCAGCTGCTGGTGGCCGTCACCATCCACTCCTGCAGCTCCTCGGGGTCTCAGTACTTCCGCATCATCGAAGACCTGATCACCCTGTTGGGCTACATGCAAACCAGCAAAGTCCGGCGCACACAGGGTAAAGAAAACAAGCGCTTTTGTATGACAGTGATGCCATATGTGACGTGCCGTTCGAATATATTAGGAAATATTCTGTTGTAATTTGGTCTTTCAGAAATGGCCCTGGCCCTGCAGTTCCGTGTGATCCAGGCAGCCATCGATTTCATCAAGACCACGGCCAATCAGGACCCTCAGAAATCCAGCAGCTACGTGCACGTCCCCACCTCGCCACATCACGCTCTACAGCAGAAACGCAAAAGCATCGCAGGTGAGGCGGCTTACAGGTGGAAGGGTTTGCTGGTTTTATGGGATGCACTGAAAGGAAAATTCTGGGCTGAAACTATAAATTCAGGATGCACCAAAATCCGAAACTAAATAATAAATTAATAATCGGTTAATTATTCAAGCGTATTTAATAGGGATGGCTCGATACCACAATTTTGGCTTCGGTATGGTACCACAATCTAATACCGAAGTACTGATATTACACACAGGGTGTGATTTTGGCACGGGTATTGCGTATCGTTTTACTCATTATCGCAAGTTTTGGCTTTATAAAGTGGAAAATACCACAAATATGTATTAGTAAATTAATCAACAAAGATTATCACATCAAATCATTCATTTGAAAGCTTTCTTGTATGAAGAAATTTCAGCAATACTGCACGTCTCCCTCAAAATGAGCAAATTGCTTCTGTCTTCAAAAGACATCGCACCTACGCTAAAGCCATCTGCGCGCTCAGAGTCAACATTTTCACGTTCGTTTCGGGACAGCTGACGGAAATCACTTGCCCACGATCATTAAACCTTTCAAGTTTGAACATGCAAGCGATTTTATAGCATTTCGTAATAGATAGTATAGGAGCTCTTTGAGAGAGTTTTCTTTGTGCTCATACCAACAACGCACACACAAGCAGTGGCGGAACTAGACTTTTATACATGGGGTGGCCGAGGGGTGGCCAAGGCTACTATATGGGCTCAATCCGAGGGACGGGATAAACAGTTGCCTTTTAAATTCCCTCTGCACGCAATAGGATAGCGCTACAACGAACCAGAGCAATGAAGAAAGTGACGTATTTAGAGTGTAGTCCTTTTTTTAAGAATGACTCTCAAAGAAAAGCTTAACTCTTACGTCTTCAACAGTTGCCAAACCCGATTCGAAAGACCGCTGTGCATCAGCATGCGGAACCGTCTCAACTCTGCCGTCATTATGTTAAGCCCGCCCACCGAATCTATACACGATTTGATTGGCCTGACCAGAGTTTGTTTTTTTTAAGCTCGCAAGCCAACGGAGAGTTGCTAGACGACCCTGGGATTTCTAGGCTAGGTGAGGTTGTGAATTGCAACCACCCACTGCTCACCCCTCCCTTTTGAAGCACACAGAGAAGCTACGGTGGCCGACACGGACAAAAATGTTGTCGTCTGAGACAGCAGAGAGTAGCTAGCGCTCTGTAGAGCAGTTTGTCCCTTTAGGGCCACTGTAGAAACATGGCAGCGACTTCACTGTAAGGGGACCCGCGGTGTGTGTAGATATAAACGGCTCATTCAAAGGTGATAAAAACATAAACATAAATTATGAAAACACTGAAAACATATTTATGTATATTAAATTGTTTTTCTGTCAATAGATCCTCATAAATACTACACACTGCACCTTTAATTGAAGTTTTGTTCGTGTTACGAAATTATATCATTGCCGATTAAAATCGAGAAATTAATATTGTTGATCCAGAGCTAGTGTCAGCGCAGCTGACATGTTTATCTGTTGTAGCTCTTTTGTGCAGGAAATAGACGCTGAACACAGTCAAAACTTGCCATCGGAAAAGTGTTCATTAACTCTTTCCCGGCCAAACACAGAATTTTCCGTGTTTCCACTGTTAGACGCTAGGGGGCGCTATCACTTATCTTCTGAAGGGGTACTGAATCTCCAGATCAAAACACACGTGAGGAAGACGCAGTAAAGCAAGCGATCGCATGTAAGCAGATGCAACATTAAACATCATATAAATCAGAACTATCTAATGTTACTGAATGAGATGTGGACCCAAGGCGAGCTACAGGACTGTGAAGCTTTAGAGGTGTTGATTGACTCGATCTCCTCCATCTGTGTGTGATCATCGCTCTGAATCTGATCTGAATCTGACCTGATTTTCTCAGCTTTTTGTTCAAAATGTTGCTTTTTTTTACAAAACTTAACCACATTCAAGTGTTGATAACAAAGGAATAAATGAAGCTAGAATAAAAGTTTTTTTTGTTTGTTTAAAAGAAGAGGGTCAGCTATAACATATTGCATGCTCAGATATTCATAAAACAAAATATTCTATGGGCTATACAATTTATGTGAAAATGGTCAAAACCCCTGGCAGTGGCTGGCAACTTTTTTTTAAACGCTGGCGGGAAAGAGTTAAACGCCTGTTTCGGTCAATGGTTTCGGCTCTCCCAAACCAAATTTTGGTGCATCCCTAGTATTTTTCATGTTCATGTGATGGTTTGGGTTTGCATTTAAAGGGATAGTTTTTTTGTCATTGTTTACTCTCACTCAGTTGGTCATGATTATTTTAGTATTATTTATAAACTATTTTTATATTTTATTATCTATTTTTAATTAGCTTTTTACTATTTTTTTGTCTGTATATTATATATCTATATATATGTATATATATTATAATGTGTTTTTATTCATTTTATTTCAGTTTTAGCTATTTTAGTTTATCAATTTAAACTAGACATGTTTCCTTGGCAAGTAGCTGAAATGTTTATATATATATATTTGACTTTATTTCAGTTAAGTAATTTACAATGTTTTGATGGTTTTAGTTTAGTTAACGATAATAACCCTGTTCCACACCTGTAATTTTGAAACATCTTAATGGATATCCATACTGGGAGAACTGTTCCTTTAATTTCCATATCCATGTGTCTTTTGTGTGTCATCTCCATTCATCTTGTCTTACCCATCAGCCCTGGATGTCACGCTTGATTGTTCATGTGTTTTTGTTGTGTTATCACCTCCCCTCACACTCCCAAGGTTCAATGGGGCTGAAAGACTCCATAATTCCCCGTATTCCCCGGCAGCACTACTGCTCATACGGCCTGATTCCTCTACCCTCCCCGTTCAGCTTCCTGTCCCAGGATTCCCCCCTCCCTTCCCCTACCGGAGCAAACTCCTACATGTTCCCCTCAGACGCAGGTAGCCATCGACCCCATTTGCACAAATGGGCGACAGCATCCTGGCTCTCTCAGCGATGTTGGCGTGTGCAATGAACTGATTAAAGCTTGTCTGCCCAGTGTCCTGAACTACTAGTGCCTGTGTGTGCGTTAACACGAATGAACCAAGACTAAATAAACAGTCAAGAGTCAGAGTTACACCAGACTTACTCTGCAGCTCTGTCTGTTTATCATTCTCATTCTCTCTCATTTACACCTGGCATTAACATGGATGCATTAAATTGATGTTCAACACTGATAATAATCATAAATGTGTGTTGATCATCAGATCCTCATATTAGAGTGATTTGTGAAGGATCATGTGACACTGAAGACTGGAGTAATGATGATAAATTCAGCTTTGAACACAGGAATAAATCACACTTTATTATATATTAACATAGAGAACAGATGTTTTACACTGGAATAATATTTCATAATTTGATTACAATTGCAATTTAAACTGGACTTTCTAAACTAATGCACTAGAATACTAAAATCATTGAAGGCTTGCCTACTCATATAATATATATATATATATATATATATATATATATATATATATATATATATATATATATATATATATATAGCTATTGAGACAAAAGCAGTTGTACATGTTTCTAGCTAGGATGCATGTTACATGTCAGATGTAAATGACAACCTGCCTCGTCTAACCACTTAGCATCAATCAAGGTTGTGTTTAATACCTGCATCTGTCTGTCTGTCTGTCTGTCTGTCTGTGTGTTTATGAGGTGCTTAGATACTGATGTTAAAGAGTTAGTTCACCCAAAAATGTAAATTCTGTCTTTAATTCCTCACCCTCATGTCGTTCCAAATTAATGACAGTTTTCATTTTTGGGTGAACTAACCGTATAACACCCTCTACTCGTCACACAGTTTCTTTATGCATGTTTTGGTCAGGTCGGAGGCGGTTCACGCTGGCCCAGTCGGACTCGTTGCTGACGCGGATGCGCTCCGTGGCCAGTGATGAACTTACCCAGATGATGCAGCGCAGGATGAGTCAAGAAAACCCCATCAGAGCCAGCGAGACGGAGCTGGTCCAGCGACTGCAGAGACTCGTGGTTCTGGCCGTTAACAGACTCATCTATCAGGGTACACGCGACAAACATCTGCACCTCATTTTAGGTCACATTTTACGGTCCAATTCTCACTATTGAATGACTTTTGCCCCAATAAATTCCTAATTACTGCTTATTGATAGTTAGTAAAGTTGTTAAGTTTAGGTATTGGACAGGATTAATGGATGTAGAGTATGGTCATGCAGAATAAGGCATTAATATGTGCTTTTTAAGTCCTGATAAACAGCCAAAATCATGGTAATATGCATGATAATAAGCAACTAGTTCCTAGTGAGAACTGGACCCTACACTTACTGCAATTTACATGGTTCTGAATGTTACTTTAAAGTAGGTCTGGGCGATATATCGAATATTAGCGATAATATCGCAATCATTTTTACGACAATGTAAAATTTGAAAATATCGTGAATATCGAATATTTCAAATTCAACATGCATACTTTCCCAAAAAACATTACCAGATAACACGCAGAGCTCTGCTTCCACCGTTCACTAAACATTGGAAGCAGAAGAGTTAAATATATACACGCAATGACAAAGAAAGCAACAGAAACATGCGCGCATGAGAGAAATAATAGCGCGGCGCGGGACTCTGACCTGAAGCGCACACACACGCCTTTCAGACAACATGCGATCGGGATTCAGTTCTTTCATGGATTATTGGGTTTCAATGGTCAAACAAATGTAAAAATGCACGTCCTGGCGAGTATTAAACACAGTAGTGTGTGTCTTTAGTGAAAGCACACAGAGTTGAGTGAGAAATCGTGTGTTAGTGAGTTTGGTCCGTGCAGCTCTTAAAGGGCCGGAGCTCATATTCTGTGTGATTTAATGTTCATCAATCAACAACGAAAAATAGAAAACCACCCCATGCTTGGCTAAACAACTTTAATATATTTATTAAGAATCAGTGTAGCCGATAGTACATTTATAGAGTGAAGACTGAGCACTTTTTATATATATTTGATATTTGATTTATTTCTTGACTTGCTGCTGTTAAATAGACCCACTGTAGCTGAACATAAAGCACTTCTTCTGCCATATTGTTTGTAATTTGCATGTTTTGCTTACGTTTTAAATTGTAATTATAAAAGTACATTTAAAAAATATTAAATTACTTGTATGATGATTTAAGATTTTGGTCATCCCAACCTGTCCAGTAAATGCAAACATTTTGTAATTTGGTTCTATCTAAATAGTTTTTGTTGTTTTTAATGGTGGCAAAAGACATTTTTTATTTTATTTAAAAGCAATTGCAAACATATCGAGATATATATCGAATATCGTAAAAATGTTGACAAATAATTTTTTTTAAGTTATCGCCCAGCCCTACTTCAAAGAATACTTTTTTTGTTAGTGATTACAAGAAACACTGCATGCTGAATAAATATGACAGTTTGTCATTACTCCCCAGACTTCAACCATGATTTCTTTGACCTCCTGAACTTTCCCGAGTCTCCTGATCACTCCATGTCCATGCCGTTATCTGGCGAACAGACGTCTGAGGAGAACGGCTCCACGCCTTCCACCCCGCTCCCACCGGGCAACACCAAGAGCTTCAGCAAAGACATTCTCAAACTCATGATGGAGGGCATAAAGATCAGCTTGGTAATCACTTACAGTAGACGTCGGGGTTTCTTAAATTCAGCATGAAATCAAACCTTTTTTTGATATTCAGTGCACATGGGCTACGTTTATATGCAACTAAAGCCAAAAAAACCCTGTGTTCATGTGATAAATGCATATTTCTATGTTAGTGTTATATCTTTCTATTGTGTAACACAGTTTGTGTGTTGGTGTTGTTCCTCAGGGCAGCACCGTCCGTGGCGGCGCCCCTCGCCAGCAGTGGAGACGGATCCTCTGGTCCTGTCGTGACACGTTCAGGGTTCAGATCGGCCGCATGCTGGTGCACACGCTCAGCCCCGCGGTCCCTCTGGAGGACAGGAGGGAGGCGCTAGAGTTCGTCCACGAGCAGAGCTACTCCGAGATCCTGAGAGAGAGCCTCAGTCCCGGCCTCGAGGTGAGCGAGGATGATAAACACATCATTGACACGCCGATGTGTTGACAGAAATGGCTTTTTGTTTCTACATGCCGACTAGAGACTGTATGACATTTTGCTTTGGTTATTTGCTGACAGTTTTCAGATTAGTGTTTCCAACCAAAAGACAACACACATGCACACTTCCTCTATTGGGAGGACGACAGTGACATTTCACTGCGCTGGTTCTGCACATGCAGCGCTCCTCTGACATACAGGAAATAACCCACAGAAACATCTTCATGAGACTGTTTCCATAGCAGCAGTGCCGTCAGTCCTCCACCGCTGCTGCTTTCTCCATTATACTGTAGACTGGCAGAAAAAACATCATTAACCCTCAGAGACTCATCTGAATGGCAACTCTTGCGTAAAGCAATTTAATAACACATTTCTGTCCAACTGTGCATAGAAACTACACATAACAGAAATGTATCACAACAGTTTTGGTGGGGGAAAAAATTGTATATTAACTCCCACAGATTCCAGTCAGCTGACACAATTTGTAACACTTTTGGAACAAATGTGTCTTCTTTTTTTCTTCATTTCTGTATGGCCTTAAATTTTTCTGAGCATATATACAGTATTGTTCAAAATAATAGCAGTACAATGTACCTAACCAGAATAATCAAGGTTTTTTTATTGCTACGTGGCAAACAAGTTACCAGTAGGTTCAGTAGATTCTCAGAAAACAAATGAGACCCAGCATTCATGATATGCACGCTCTTAAGGCTGTGCAATTGGGCAATTAGTTGAATTAGTTGAAAGGGGTGTGTTAAAAAAATAGCAGTGTGGCATTCAATCACTGAGGTCATCAATTTTGTGAAGAAACAGGTGTGAATCAGGTGGCCCCTATTTAAGGATGAAGCCAACACTTGTTGAACATGCATTTGAAAGCTGAGGAAAATGGGTCGTTCAAGACATTGTTCAGAAGAACAGCGTACTTTGATTAAAAAGTTGATTGGAGAGGAAAACCTATAAAGAGGTGCAAAAATGATAGGCTGTTCAGCTAAAATGATCTCCAATGCCTTAAAATGGAGAGCAAAACCAGAGAGACGTGGAAGAAAACGGAAGACAACCATCAAAATGGATAGAAGAATAACCAGAATGGCAAAGGCTCAGCCATTGATCACCTCCAGGATGATCAAAGACAGTCTGGAGTTACCTGTAAGTACTGTGACAGTTAGAAGACGTCTGTGTGAAGCTAATCTATTTTCAAGAATCCCAAAGTCCCTCTGTTAAAAAAGGCATGTGCAGAAGAGGTTACAATTTGCCAAAGAACACATCAACTGGCCTAAAGAGAAATGGAGGAACATTTTGTGGACTGATGAGAGTAAAATTGTTCTTTTTGGGTCCAAGGGCCACAGGCAGTTTGTGAGACGACCCCCAAACTCTGAATTCAAGCCACAGTACACAGTGAAGACAGTGAAGCATGGAGGTGCAAGCATCATGAAATGGGCATGTTTCTCCTACTATGGTGTTGGGCCTATTTATCGCATACCAGGGATCATGGATCAGTTTGCATATGTTAAAATACTTGAAGAGGTCATGTTGCCCTATGCTGAAGAGGACATGCCCTTGAAATGGTTGTTTCAACAAGACAATGACCCAAAACACACTAGTAAACGGGCAAAGTCTTGGTTCCAAACCAACAAAATTAATGTTATGGAGTGGCCAGCCCAATCTCCAGACCTTAATCCAATTGAGAACTTGTGGGGTGATATCAAAAATGCTGTTTCTGAAGCAAAACCAAGAAATGTGAATGAATTGTGGAATGTTGTTAAAGAATCATGGAGTGGAATAACAGCTGAGAGGTGCCACAAGTTGGTTGACTCCATGCCACACAGATGTCAAGCAGTTTTAAAAAACTGTGGTCATACAACTAAATATTAGTTTAGTGATTCACAGGATTGCTAAATCCCAGAAAAAAAAAATGTTTGTACAAAATAGTTTTGAGTTTGTACAGTCAAAGGTAGACACTGCTATTTTTTTGAACACACCCCTTTCAACTAATACCCCAATTGCACAGCCTTAAGAGCGTGCATATCATGAATGCTGGGTCTCATTTGTTTTCTGAGAATCTACTGAACCTACTGGTAACTTGTTTGCCACGTAGCAATAAAAAATATACTAAAAACCTTGATTATTCTGGTTAGTCACATTGTACTGCTATTATTTTGAACAATACTGTATATAGATAAGTAGTTGAATCAGGCTCCTCCCATCAAATCTTTGACTATTCAGGGTCTCTCCTAATATATAATATATATATATATATATATATATATATATATATATATATATATATATATATATATATATATATATATATATATATATATATATATATATATACAGTATATACATATTTTATATCTATATATGAATGAGTGTGTATTTATGTATACATAATATATGTGTGTGTACTGTGCATAATTATTATGTGAACACGAGTTTTGATTTTGGGTGCAATTAATCTCGATTAATCGATTTGACAGCTGTGTGTGTGTGTGTGTCCTTGTTTATATTACATTGTGGGGACCAAATGTCCCCATAAGGATAGTAAAACCTGAGATCACCAGCCAGCGGTCCCCACTTTTCAAAAGGCTTATAAATCACACAGGATGAGTTTTTGCCCAGCTTTACTATTTTTGCAACGTTTTTCTAAATTCCACCTTAGATGTTAAAAAAAAAAAACATAAATATGGAAAAAAGGGTTTGTAGATGCTCTGGAAATGTATATGTGGTTGATCGATATGTGTTTTTATTAGCCAAATCTGATATCTACAATAGAGGGTGACCTGAAATAATATTGATATATATCCCGAATGGATTTAGTACAAATACTACTAATTATAATTCCTCAAAAGACAGGTTCCTCTAATCACTCCTGTTTGTGTTGTGCTTGTGTGTGTTATTAGCACGGCCCCAAGCTGGCTCTGTATCTGTACGAGCTGTTACACGACCACAAAGACGCCCTGAGCAAAGAAGAGCAGGCGGCTGCCAACACCTTCATGACTGCGCTGAAACTCTGCGGCCACCGATGCATCCCGCCCAGCGCTCCAGCCAAACCGGACCTCCTGAAAGCCATCAGAGAGGTGTGCATGTCCGAACACGCTCTACAAGGTCATAAGAGTATTAGACCTGGTTTCTTGCACAAGTTGCATGAGCCTTTTTTTGCAGTTTCACTAAATCATATTTGCATTGTGTATGCTAGTCGTATGACTACTTGTAAATAGAAAGTAGTCCTGAATTGCTCAGTTTTAAGTGTATACGACGCCAGGTGCAACGCAGGTGTTTTATGCTAGTTTCACCCCGACGCAGTTCTCATTTTCACATCCAGCTTCACTTTTTTTTTTTATATCACTGGCGCATCTGTTCACCCATGGGCGTCTGGTCTGAACACCAGGTGTGTGTGTGTGTGTGTGTGTGTGTGTGTGTGTCTGAACACCAGGTGTGTTCAGGAGCATTGTTGGTGTGTTGCTATTGTGAGGAACTGAAAACGACTGCGCCATTGATCAACACAAACCTGCTCTAAAGTCAATAGTGCAGTATTTATGTGTTATTTAAAGGGTGTGTTAGTAATATGAGCCTATAGGCGGTGCTCAACACACATACACTCTGATTATTACACACACACACACACACACATGCCAAATATTATAAATAAAAGGATTACAATATAAAAGATTATTATTGTGTACATAAATATAAAAATGCCAAAATGGATAGCAGTGTTGGGCACGTTACTTTAAAAAAGTAATTAGTTATAGTTACAAGTTACTTCTTACAAATATTAACTGAGTTACATCATTATAAAAGTAACTAATTGCCAGGGAAAGTAACTACTGAGTTACTTTTTTTTTTTTTTACTTGGAGGCCCCCAATATTAAATATGTTAAATGAATGAATTGGACATAAAATATAATATGAAATATAATAAAATACATTAATGTACACAATTGTAATGTTGCTGTGGGACAATGAGAGACACCTTTCAAATGCAATACATTATTGTGAATATTATCAGTACTGTACTACTCCTTTGGTAGTGGAGTGTTATCACATGGGTGTTTATCCAATAATTTTGTGGCGGCATTTGATGATGTGAGGCGCTTCATTAGATTAGAATTACTTTCCACTGACGTGGAGAGACTTTCTTCCTGGGCATAAGTTGCACGTTACATAAACATTCATACCTTTCATCTCAATGAGGGAAAAGTTGCGCTTATACTTCCAGTTTGCGAAAGCTACCTTTGAAGTCGTTGGACTTGCCATCGCTAACTGTGCATATGCGTGTGCGTCATAGTGTGTGTGTGTGTGTGTGTGTGTGTGTGTGTGTGTGTGTGTGTGTGTGTGTGTGTCTGTGTGTGAACTCAACCTATCAACCTCAACCTTGCCTCACACCCACCAATCATCATCAGTTATGTGTACTAAAACACGCATGGACGCCCGCCCGCCCGCACACACACCAACCAAAAACGTTGCAGGTCCGAATGACAGAGCTGTTCGGATGAAAACCGCTTCGGTGAGTTCAATTATAGTAACAGCGCATTTTTTCTCAGTAACGCTAACGGCGTTGTAACGGGAGAAACAGTAATTCGTTTGATTACTCGTTACTGAAAAAAATAATTCCGTTAGTAACGCCGTTTATTTATAACGGCGTTATTCCCATCCCTGATGGATAGTCATTCCATGTAGTTGCTGAAGCTTTTATCTCGGTTTACGGTATTATCACGATATTGAAATTCGTTGCAAAAAAGTGTTGTCACACTATAACAGGTTTAACAACTTTCTTATAACAAAAAGAACCAAACATTTAAATACAATAAAGCAATAAACAAAAAATGCATGAAGTTAACAAATATTTAAAACAGATTAAAGTGCTAAAGAATTATAAAGAACAATAGGTAACACCTTACAATAAGGTCTCAATAGTTAAAGCATTAACATTAAAAAAGAGCGAATAGCTACATTTTTAAAGAAGTTATTCTTTGATAATGTTAGTTTAAAAAAAGCAACTGTTAGTTAATGTTAGCTCAGGTCCATTAAATAATACAGTTACAACTTTTGATTTTAATAATGTCCTATTAATTTTCTGAAATTTACATTTAACTAAGATTAATAAATGCTTTAGAAGTATTTTTCATTGTCAGTTTGTTAATGAATGAACTAATGTTAAATGATAGAGCCTTATTGTAAAGTGTGACTGAACAACAATCAGAACATATTCAAACAATATCTAGAGCATGTCATTTAGTCTGGATTAAAGTATAAAATGTTTGACGGCTGCATTTCTGCGTCTCCTTCACTCGTTCCCCATGTTCTCGCTCATCCTCTTTGAGATGTTGTTCATTTTAAACGGTTTATGGGTAATGTATTCTAAAAATCGGAATAATTCGTAAGAAATAATTATTCACGGTATTTTGAAGTGCCCACGGTAACAATATTGTGCATGTTCATTATTGCGGTATATCATATTAATGTATACCGGCACATGTCTACTCGAGCGCAATTGGCTTTTAAAGGGAAAGGGGGACGAGACTCTGATTGGTTTATTGCACGTTACACCCAAAACACACCCATGACTCATTAAGAGACGAGGGACGACCCTTTGGGACAATGCACCAGGCACACCGACCATTTTTCCGTCTTTAAACTAGTAAAAGTGGATTCAGACACGCCTTAAGTGCAGCTGTGCGTGAGCTCAGACCAAGTGCTCAGATCGTTAAAATAGGGCCCTATGCATTTTATTAATGTTCAGCTAAAGCTGTTTATCTCTTACTTCTCAAGGAGCAACTGAAATATGAGTCAGAGGCAAGAACCAGCAAAGGAGCCTGGGAAAAAAAGCTGGCCAACACGCAGAGGAGGTGAGCGCTCTGAGAGGAACACAATAATACACAAACGTGCACTTTTTCTGAGCTGTTCCGTTCTCTGCTTCAGCTTGTTGCAGAGGCTGGATGGGAAGTCGAAGGACATCTCGAAGATCGCCGCTGACATCACTCAGAACGTGTCTCTCCGGCAGGGAATGGAGCGGAAGAAGGTCATGCAGCACATCAGAGGCCTTTACAAGACCGACCTGAGCGCCAGCCGGCACTGGCAGGAGCTCGTGCAGCAGCTCACACACGACCGGTCAGTATCGCTCACTACAACACTACTTCACTCATGTCATCATTTACTCATCCTCATGTTCCAAACACGTATGATGTTATTTTCCCACACGGAACAGGGCGGTGTGGTACGATCAGTCATCTTACCCCACTTCCTGGCAGCTGGATCCCACCGAGGGACCCAACCGAGAGCGGAGACGCCTCCAGCGCTGCTACCTCACCATCCCTAACAAATATCTGCTCAAAGACCGTCGCAAACTAGACGGTGAGCTGAGGAAAGCAACATCACGTCATAATTTACCATTTACTAGATTATCTAGAACGTTTCTTTTGTATTTTCTTTACTCATAGCATAAACAAATGGATAAATCTTTCAAAAACATGTCTAGGTCAGTTTTTACTCCAAGTACATTTAATAAATAAATAAGAAAATTTGTATACGAGTAAAATTAGGAACTAAATTAGTAAGTAAATAATAATAAAATAAATATGTAATTAGTATATTAGTAAAATTAGTAAGTAAATAAATAAGTAGAAGTAAAAAATAAAAAAGTAATTAAATAAGTTAGTAAATAAATAAATAAGAAAATCAGAAGTAAAGTTGTGAACTAAATTAGTAAATTAATAAGTAAACAATAATAAATACATGTGTAAATAAGTACCATCATTAAAATTTGCATGTAAATAATAAATCTAATAAGTAAGAAAACAAATAAATAATTAATTTAATAAGTTAGTAAATAAATAAGAAAAGTATAAGTACAATTGGGAACTAAATTAGTAAGTAAATCATAATAATAATAATAAATAAAATGTAAAAAGTACATCAGTAAAATTAGTATGTAAATTAGAAATATAATAAGTAAATAAATAAGAAAATTTGTATATAAATAAAATTAAGAATCAATAAATAATAATATTAATAATAAATATGTACATAAATATATCAGTCAAATTAGTAAGTAAATAAATACATATAGGTAAATATGTAATAAATAAGAACATTTGTATATAAGTAAAATATTAGTAAGTACATCAGTAAATCAATAAATAGTTAATAATAATAATAGTAAATAAATATTTAAATAAATATATATCAGTAAAATTAGTAAGTAAATAAATATATATTATTAAATAAGTTAGTAATTTAATAAGACATTTGTAAAAAGTAAAATAGTAAGTTAATAAATAAATAATAATAATAAATATTTAAATAATTATATCAGTAAAATGATTAAGGAAATTAATAACTAAACTAACTAATATAAGTAAATAAATAAGAACATTAGTATTTTAATAAGTATAAGTAAATTAATAAGTAAGCAAGTGAAAAGTAAATTCATTCATAATTTTTTAGGGGATACAATGTGACCTGACCGTGTTTTCTAGAAAACCAAATGAGAATGACACTAACAAAAATGTAAGAAAAGTTTGATCTCATGCTTGTGGTTTGCCCATCACAGATGCTATCAAGCCTCCGCTAGCCTTCCTGTTTGAGGACAAGGCCTACTCCTCTTCATCCATAGTGAAGGACAAAGCCACCAGTGAGCCCATCAGGTACAAGCAGCAGCTCGTCGAGGTTTCATCCCACAGATGTGCAGAATTTCGAATCATTTTCTCTTCTGATCTAGGTTCACGAGAAGGTGCATCAGTGTGGCGCCCTCTAGAGAGATGGCAGGAGAGCTGTTGCTGGGTAAGACTCGTGCGCCCGCTCGGTTCACCTCCATCACATGTGTTGTGTTAAGAGACCACTAAAACGATCTGTCATGTTTTACGGGTCTGCAGGAAAATCTGGGATGTACTTTGTGGAGGATAATGTTGCTGAGACGCATGATGACCAAGTATGCTCTTTTTCTAAAAGTATATACAGTACAATCTGTTCTGATCTTTTGTTTTTTGTCCATCAAATTCCAAATAAAATAAAATCTGTAATTTAGGCAATATTTAAAGAGGCATTGCTATGAGGCGTATGTGTGAGGTTCACAGTGTGTCCTTTTCCCAGAGTCCCCATGGTGAGACGGAACCGGCCTCTTTCTCCTGGACGTATGAGGAGATAAAGGAGGTCCACAAGCGCTGGTGGCAGCTCAGAGATAATGCTATGGAGATCTTCCTCACGAACGGCCGGACGCTTCTGCTCGCGTTTGATACCACCAAGGTAACAATGCCGCTGTCGCACACTCGAGCATTAGCTGCTGATCAACACAGGGCTTGTGTGAGTTAGATTACGTTCAGGTCTGCTAATGCTACAAGAAAACAGAGCTATGTAACTGCGTGTGTAATGCAGTCACTCCCGGGTTGAATTTTATCTAAAATATAAACAGTTTTCAATTGTATTCTGTTTAAAAGGCGTCTGAAATAAGTGCAATGTAGCTTCCAACACTCATTTTCCACAGATACCTCTCATCTCTCCGACAGCGAGCGACACACAAACCCACCTCTCCTCACTCACTCGTTTCATTCGCTCCGGATGAATATTGTTGCTGTTACGTGGGATTGCACATATTGCGTATAATTGTACTCATTCCTGCAGATTTTGTGCTCACACTCACATAAAGCCGCCTCTCAGCACTAAATTGAGTGCTGCTTATTGCGCTTAAACAGTCAAATACACACACTATAATGTCAAAATGCTGGTCTTAGCGAGTGTTCACGTGAACACAGTCAGTTCTGTTTTACGTGAATGTAAACAGTTGAGAAAGAAAATGCTTGTGTAACAGTTTAAGGCGAGACACTACAGGTGATAGGGATTTTTTTTTAATTACAAGATATCACTGTGAAACTTCTCCAGTTTAGTACTGGCATAAACATAAGGAAAAAAATGCATTACAAGTTTTATGTAAATTAATGTTGTAATATGCAAATAAGGCCTTATATACTTAAAGGTGTGATGAATTGAGAAACCAACTTTCCCTTGAGCCTTTGATATATCAAAGTTCATCATGATATAAGAATATCCTGTAAGTTTCAGAGCTGAAAACGTCCTTGTTAGTCAAAGAAAAGCTTTTATAGACACCAGGCCCAGAAAACGAGAGCTGGAATCCAGTGACGTCATGGGAAGAAGAAACGTAACTCAGCTGATGAATATGCATGAGTGCTTCTGAAGCCCCGCCCACAGTGGCTTTACAGAGCAGTGATCATGGCCAGCACAGTAATATATCGCTCTGTGCCAGGTTGTGGAAGACCACAGTCGCTGCATAAGCTTCCTTTGGATGCTACTATTAGGAATGAGTGGTTGAACTTTATTATTAATGAAGTTCCAGCTCACGCGGGGAAGACATGTACGTGTGTTCGCTTCATTTCACTGCGGAATCGTTTGTAATGAAGTCTCAGGTGCTGGATTTGCTCAGTGTTGTTGGATCAGTGTTGCTCAGTGTTGTTGGATCAGTGTTGTGCCTTCTATATTGGATTCGACAGGAATGGAGCAACAAACTTATGTGAGTAAAACGTCTTTTTTATATGTAATAGTAATCTCAGGCTTTGTGTTTTCCAGGCGGGCTACAAAAGATGAATCTCAAATAGTGAAATAATATTCCTTTCTTGATCTGAGCGCGCGCGCATGTGTGTGTGTGTGCGTGTGTGTGTGTGCGTGTATGTGTGTGTGTGTGTGTGTGTGTGTTACAGAAATAATATTCCAATCAATCTCGGGTGGATGAGAAATAAATCATTGTGTTTGTTTGATAAAGACGCGTTTGAGCCCTGTGATCGAGAGGATCATTCCGGTCACCGCTTTCCAAACGATCCCTCCCTAATGTGAACTGAACTGACAGGGGAGCTGAAGCTCATTAAATATGCAAATCTTATCCAATCCCAGCCGTGGGCGTTTCCTTCCCAGTCTCCAGTGCGGCACGGCCATCAAAACCCAGCGTTCAGGAGAAAGCCTCAAAACCAGTGTAGAAAACAGCCTATTACTGATTCATTATGATGTTTCTGAATGAAAAAAACACACAAACGTCATTAGTTGACCTCACACAACAGTATAAAAAAATTTAAAAAGCCAGTTCATGACACCTTTAAATATACGCTCATTTGCATACATTTCCAAACACTTAATCTGGAAATTGGAAAGGACCAGGTTTTAAATTCTTGGTTCTGTTTATTGACATATTAGATGAGAGGGCTTTTACAGAAGGGATTCTGGACATCTTATTTTGTGCTTTAGTAAATTAGAGAATACTGACAATAGCCTTAAAAAATCCCCATGTTTTTTGGAGTAAAAGGGCTTATAACTGAGGATAGGAATGATATATGAACACATCCCTCTGTAAAAGCCTTCAGAGTATAGTTCAGTGTAAGACTGGAACAGCTGGTGCTTGTAGGGGCTGCTGAAGTGGATAATCTGAGTGTGAGGCCTTTAAAGTTTTATATTGTATAACTGCATACATTTCTATGAATCCCCCAATCTACAAACTAAATATATAGTCAGTTCATTGAAGCAAATTATGACAAAATGAATGTGTTTAATGAGATAAATGGCGTATGCTTAATTTTTAAAGTGTGGGATTAATTGTGATTCAAAAATGTAATCGATTGACAGCCCTTATATATTTATATATATACACACAGTCAAAGCAAACATGATTCAGACACAGATATAATATTTCACTAGTGTGTGCTGGACACTACAGTTCATTTCTGTAAGTGAGGACCGCAAAATAAAGTCATTATACCCAAAGACTCTTCATACAGTGACTACCGGTCAGACTGATAAACATTAGGGAGCAAAATGATTCAGACACTTTGACCTGAGCATGTTTTGCTGAAGTGTTTTTCTTTAAGTGCTAACGTGACCTTTGACCCCACAGACTGAACAGAATGAAGCATTGCTTGGTCATTGGTATTATCTAATTGTGTAGTTAAATCTAACAGCTGATTGGTTGATTATAATCCATTACATCCGTTTCTATCAAAGTGATCTGACATTATCAAGATGTTAATTCCTTCTGGCACAGTTTAAGTTCTTGTCATATTTTATTACCTTTCTCTAAACTATATTGAATAAACTGATAATGTGAGGAAATGTTGAAGGTGTCTGAATAAGTGTTGGTTTTACTGTATACATCATGATGATATAAAATCAGCAGGTTTTCCGCCTCTTCCTGCAGTGTACATAAATTGTATTTTCTAGCTTTTTATTGTATATATTTCATATTGGGCAGAAATAAATGTAAGTACACAAAACTAAATTCAAATTTACACTCATGAATTGAAAGAGACCCAATTTTTCCTAACCCTAAATTCCTGTTCGTTCCACTCTCTCGCCCCAGTTCCGAGATGACGTCTACCACAACATCCTGACCTCAGATCTGCCCAACCTGCTGGAGTACGGCAACATTACCGCCCTCACACACCTGTGGAGCTCAGGACAGATAACCAACTTCGAGTACCTCACTCATCTCAACAAGCACGCGGGCCGCTCCTTCAACGATCTCATGCAGTATCCCGTCTTCCCCTTCATCCTGAGAGACTACATCAGCGAGACTCTAGACCTGCAAGAGGCGTCCATTTACAGGTCAGAAGCACCCGGCATTCACATAATTACTGAATGCCGATTTCTGTGGCTAATTAATACGTGTCGCTAGTCATTTAAAGGATTAGTTCACTTTTAAATAAACTTTTGCGGATGATTTCCTCACCCTCATGTCATCCAAGATGTCCATGTCTTTCTTTCTTCAGTGGAACAGAAATTAAGGTTTTTGATGAAAACACTCCAGGATTTTTCTCCTTATAATGGACTCAATGGAGCCCAAACGGCTCAAGGTCCGAATGACAGTTTATAAAAAACTTATTTTGTAAATGAGTGATGGTTTGGTTAGATCAGACCCTTATTCATCGTCTGGTGTGGTTTAAAGCCCTTTGAAGCGGCACTGAAACTGTCATTCGGACCTTGAGCCGTTTGGGCTCCATTGAGTCCATTATAAGGAGAAAAATCCTGGAGTGTTTTCATCAAAAACCTTCATTTCTGTTCCACTGAAGAAAGAAAGACATGGACATCTTGGATGACATGAGGGTGAGGAAATCAGCAGCAAAAGTTTATTTAAAAGTGAACTAATCTTTTAAAACTATGAAATAGTAAAAATGGAAGTATGTTCTAGTTTTTAGTATCGCCATCAGATTAATATAATTATACATTCCTATAAAAATTATAAAGTTTGAAAACAGTTGCTTCATATTTGTGGAAACCGTGATATATTATTTTTAAGGATTCTTTGATGAATAGAAAGCTCAAAAGAACAGCATTTATTTGAAATAGAATCTTTTGTAATATTATAAATGTCTTTTAATGTCACTTTTGATCTATTTAATGCATCCTTGCTGAATAAAAAAAATGTGCTCTTTTTTTCTCTTAATTTTCCCAAACTTTTAAATGGTGGTGTATTCTGGTTTCCTCAAAAATATGATGCAGCACTGTTTTCAACATTAATAATCATCATAAATGTGTGTTGATCATCAAATCCTCATATGAGAATGATTAGTGAAGGATCATGTGACACTGAAGACTGGAGTAATGATGATAAATTCAGCTTTGATCACAGGAATAAATCACACTGCACTATATATTCACACAGAGAACAGATAAATCCAGACTTGGTGAGCATAAGAGACTTTCAAAAGTATTACAAATCTTAATTATTCCAAACGTTTTGCTTTCTGTTTGTCTGTTTGATGTAACAGGAACCTCATCAAACCCATCGCAGTGCAGTCTAAAGAGAAGGAAGACCGTTATGTGGACAATTACAGGGTACTGCAGCACTGTAGGGCTTTAATTCCTGTTTACACCAGCGGCTGTTAACCAATCACACTGTGGCTCTGCTCCAAACCGGGTCAGCTGCCTACATAGGCATCATATCATCCTTTTCCACTGCATGGTGCGGTTCGGTTCGCTTAAATAGTACCACCAAAGCACTGCCACTTGGGTGCAGAGATATCACACAACACATGAAATCCCCAAACTTCCGTCAACATACCGGCGTATGTTGTGCATGTGTTGCGTGATATCCCTGCAGTAGCAGTGCTTCGCCTGTGCTTCCCCATAATATAGTCCCAAGTTAATATCTGCCTAGGAAATCGCCTAGTCTTAATCTGCATTTGTACTCGTTGTGAATACGCAGGCCACAAGAAGTAATTAGGTGGGGGTTTTTTTGTTGATCATTTTACTCGGGACATGCTAGCTGGCAACATAGGATTCCATTCATTATGCTAAGCTAAGCTAGCGACCCTGCCAAACTAAAACAATGCATGCACTGAGACAAACATGCATTTGCCCACATATCTAAATGTAGGAAAGAAGTTGAATAAGCCCTATTTCTAAAAACAGTGGAGTGTTCCTTTAATATTACAATATTTGCCCAGGAACACCCAGGTAGGCAAGGCACAGCCAATCAGAGTTCTCTCTCTCAACACTCAGAAAAAATGAAGTCGACCGGCATTGCCCGATCGTCGACTTGGTGTGTCCCCAAATTCTGACGTAGAATCACAAGTGTTTTTTGGAGGCAAGGCAATCAAAAAAAAAACATACCATAATTGATGGTGAATCAAGTCTCCCATGCATTAATCACTTATAAGACACAATTTCAAATAGCATGCTAACTTAGAAGACAGCTGGTTTTGGAGCACAGCCTTTTGCATTCTACACTCTTTGATCATTTGTATCCATATTGTGTGTTTGGTGAGTTTAAGTGTAAGTAACATTGATTTCCTCCACAGTATCTGGAAGAGGAGTTTAGGAAGGGCAAGCGAGAGGACGACCCCATGCCACCCGTCCAGCCCTATCACTACGGCTCTCACTACTCCAACAGCGGCACCGTCCTTCACTTCCTGGTCAGGCTGCCTCCCTTCACCAAGATGTTTCTGGCCTATCAAGGTCGGTTACACTTTTATAAAGGTTTTCAAAATTGTTCAGCCCTTTGACCAAACAGATTCAAAATAGATTATGTAAATGCAAAAAATGAATAAATAATTATAAGAATATAAATTAACCCAACAAAGCCTACTGCATCATATTAAATATGCAAATGTCTAATGCCTCTAAATTATCAAAATGATCCTATTGTCTGAATTATAGTTTAGACAATTTCTGAACTAGTTTAATAAGAATAACTTTTACATTGTTAGTAATATTTTAAGATGAATATGGACTGAAGCAGCTTACTTGCTTGATCATCCAAACATAATTTATTAGAAAAATCATGAGCATCAAATATGATCATCAGGCTTTTGAGGAAGGGTTATTAGTTCATCTATCAATCATTATTGCATTACATGTTTTTAAACTAGAGCTTTGATCCTGAAACTAAGCATTTAAATATCATCTTACTAAGACATATTATTGGCAGATATTGATATTCATATGCATTTTATGTCAGTATCTGCGATCTCATTGATTTACATTACAAACGTCAGAATTGCATCGCTTTTTGTCGATATAAATATCAGTGCATGTTTTTGCTCAATTTGAGCCTCTGATTAAAAGCCTGATGTATGTAAAAACACCTTTAGATTTGATTCAATAAACTTTTCCGTTTAACTATTAACTATTATTTCAAATGTCAGGCTTTACAGGGTTAATAAATAGCAATATTAATCTACATATTTTTACTAAAACATTTTAATATATGTAAAATCTCTGCCGTGTTGCACCTAAAATCGTCCTTTAACAGCCTCTCGCATCTTATTATGTAAATGTTTATGATTTGCATACTCAAGAAAACAGAAGCTCTGGAACATAAATTAAAAATCTAATGCCACCACCTCTTAAAAAACACTGCTGCCTGTTTATAACTCATTGAGGTTTTTTGCTGCATCACCCTCTTCAATTATGATTCTGCATTGCCACGTGTTTAATATGTAACAGCACCTGCGTTTGCAGCGAGGTCCTCAAACATGTCAGTGATGCTTTTAAAGGCTGTCATTGAAAAGGGCCTTTCTGAAGTCTCACGCTACATGCATTAGCCTCAGAAAGATGATCAAGCCTTTCATCCAGCCTCTTTCCTCTTTCTCCGTCTATTTTTAGTTCAGTTGGTTTATCCATATTAGGCTACACAAGATATTAATGAAAGGTTTTGTGTGTGTCGCAGACCAGAGCTTTGATATTCCTGACCGGACGTTCCACTCCATGAACACCACGTGGCGTCTGTCGTCCTACGAGTCCATGACGGATGTCAAAGAGCTCATCCCAGAGTTCTTCTACCTGCCCGAGTTTCTGGTCAACAGAGAAGGTGGACACATGGTTTCTTCTCATGAACCTAACCTTTAAGTAACCTAGATCTAACCAATGAATATTCATGTAAAACCTTCTTACCACGTTAGAATCGTATTATTAAAAGCATCTAATGTGGTATTTCCCACTCTCCCCTATGGCAGGTTTTGACTTTGGCGTGCGGCAGAACAGCGAGCGGGTGAACCACGTGAATCTGCCGCCCTGGGCCAGGAATGACCCACGACTCTTCATCCTCATCCACAGACAGGCTCTGGAATCGGATCAAGTCTCCCAGTCGCTGTGCCAGTGGATTGACCTGGTGTTTGGGCTCAAGCAAAAGGGCAAAGCTGCCGTCCAGGCCATCAATGTCTTCCATCCTGCAGTACGACTCCTTATTACGTACACTTAACACTGATATTTATCATCTTTTAAAATATTATGGCTGGATAAAAGCTTATCAAAAACGTGTTCAGGATATATTTTTCCCCAAAAATTATATTGTGCTTAAAGGAAATGTAGAAGCATGTTGTTATATATATTATATATTAGTGTTTTTTATTCGATATCCCAAAATGTGCATAAAAATAGGTGGATGGAAACATAGCTATTGATAAACCCATATCGCACATACGCTATGTTAACTAGCATCCGTAAATAATCCCGATTTTCCCCCTCCCTCTCTCTTTAGACTTACTTTGGCATGGACGTGTCCGCTGTTGAAGACCCTGTGCAGCGTCGGGCTCTAGAAACTATGATCAAGACGTACGGCCAAACTCCCAGACAGCTGTTCAACGCCTCCCACATCAACCGAGCCGGAACCAAGCTCCTATCGGAGGCAGAGCTGCCGGCGGCCATGGGCCTCCTGGTGCAGCTGGCCTTCAGAGAGAGCCGGGAGCAGCCCAAAGATACCACATACCCGGTACAGCAAACACAATGCTGAATATGCAGTTTGACATTAAATATTAAAGTGTCCCTATTATGCTATTTTAAAGGTTTCTATTTTGTTTTGGAGTTTCCTAAAACAGGTTTACATGCATCAAAGGTCAAAAAGCTTTCTCATAATATACACTGCACATCACCTCATTTCTCAAAGAGTCTGAAAAAGGTTCATTCGAAGATCCAGGGCCCTATTTTAAAGATCTGAGCTCACGCACAGCTGCACTTGAATCTGAATCCTGAATCGGCGTGTCTGAATCCACTTTTACTAGTTTAAAGACGGAAAATACGGTCGGTGTGCCTGGTGCATTGTCCCAAAGGGTTGTGCCTCGTCTCTTAATGAGTCATGGGTGTGTTTTGGGTGTAACGTGCAAGAAACCAATCAAAGTCTCATCTCCCTTTCCCTTTAAAAGCCAATTGCGCCCGCACCATGAACGGATTCACTATTTACATGGAGGATAGACTGAGCACTTCTCTAGAGAGGAATCATTTTATTTTTAATATTTGGCATGTGTGTGTGTGTGAGTGTGTGTGTGTGTGTGTGTGCTGCTGTGCGTCCCTGTGTGTGTAATAAGCAGAGTGTATGAGTGTTGTGCACCGCCTATAGAGACAGAGCTTCATTAGGCCACGCCCACACCGGGAGTGGGGGGGGGGGCAATCCAACGCTCTTCATTGACTTTCTATTGCGTGAGGCTTCCTCCTTGTCGTTTCGGACTTATTACAAAAAAACAGAACAATGTCTAAAAGCTGATACGTGACAATGTGTACAGCAAACAAGCTAAAAACAAGTTTGTATAAGCTGTCGACCCCAAAAAAGTGTTTTAAGGAGACAAAAGTGGATACAGGCAATAAGGCGTGAAGCTTCAGCAGGAAGAATGGGTGAATTTGGGGATCCTGACACTCAGTATGCCTATGTGTACAGTAAACATTTAGTCAAATATCAGTTTAATATATGATATTTCCTGTGGCTGATTGCGTTCCCCTCCAGTGGGCGTAGTTCTCAGTGTAATATCACACGTCTCAATCGCCTGTGTCCACTTTTATGTCTTTAAACGCTCGTTTTTTGGGTCAACAGCTTATAAACACTTCTGGGTTCTTTAGCTTGTTTGCTGTACACCTTGTCTCATATCAGCTTTTATAAATTGTTCGTCTTTTTTTAATAAGTCCGAAATGACAAGGAGGCCACTTAACGCAATAGAAAGTCAATAGAGGGGGTTGGTTTGTTTTCCCCCCCGGCGGGCGTGGTCTTCAGATTATGACGCGTGGCACTCTGTCTCTATAGGCTCATATTACTAACACACCCTTTAAATAACACATAAATACTGCGCTATTGACTTTAGAGCAGGTTTGTGTTGATCAATGGCGCAGTCGTTTTCAGTTCCTCACAATAGCAACACACCAACAATGCTCCTGAACACACCTGGTGTTCAGACACACACACACACACACACCTGGTGTTCAGACCAGACGCCCATGGGTGAACAGATGCGCCAGTGCATTTGAGATTTAAACAGTGTTAGGCTGAAACTAGCATAAAACACTAGTGTCGTGCCTGGTGTTGCATTGCGGTGGGAGAATGATAAGGCCCTCAGTCTTTTTATAACCCTCCTTTCCTGCTCTGCTCTGATTGGTCAGATGGCCCAGTCTGTTGTGATTGGTCAGAATGGAAATGCCCATTATCATATCTGAATTTCAGCTGTTCCTCAGCACTTTATACAAAGTGAAATGAACAGTAATGATGGTGTCGTTTTACCGCATCAATCCAAATTTTTGGAAGCGCATCATAAGCCCTATTCAGACGGTAACTGTTTCTCGTGGGGTCAAAGGGTATTTTCATCATTGACGGGGGCTAGTCTGTGATTTTATTGCTGTCTGAATCCAGAATGTCAGTGTTTTTCTCCCACCACACGCGTTGAAATCCACCGGCCGAATGACCTCCTGTTTTTAGACAAACACCACGGTCGTATGGTGATTTAACTGCTGTCCGAATCCACATCTCTGAGTTTTCAAGAATATATCACTTTAAAATTCACTCTTTATATCCTTTTTGACCCCTGCAGAGCACCGTACAGTTACGTTTCGCTGTAATCTGGATGCATTTTAAAGATCTAGCCTACACTTTTATTACTGAAATGCTGGAAAGTATTTACAAGAATAATCTTTTATTACCGCTTAAAAGAGAAAGAGAAGAAAAACAAGTACGGCAGTAATAAACGTTATATACCTTAAATTATCAGCATTATGTTTACCTCGTGTAAATAAGAGGCTGTATTAATTTATTTCCACATTTTTAAAATGACATCCTATCATGAGAAACAGTTACCGTCCGAATAGGGCTAAAGTGTATTTGAACAGCGTCTTCTCGACATGATCAACAGGAACCAAACTAGTCTCAGCTCCAGCTACAGTGTTTGGGGGCGGGGCAAAGCAGACATCATTCACGGGCAGCCAATGAAGACCATAGGCTGGCATTATGCAAATGTTTTACATTTTTACCTAGAAACAGGACTGGAATTACTGACGACTCCTTTCAGTGGTTCAGAATCACTTTATTTATCTGCACTTTGCAGAGCTTTTACATTCACAAACGGCTATATTACACACTACATGAAATATCATATCCCAAAAAGCATAATAGTGGCACTTTATTTCTTTGTTTACCTATTTCTTTTTAAAAAAAGGGCCTCATTCATTCTAGAGAGCGTTGTAATGGACAAAACATAAACACTAATGTTTAATTGAATCCCAAATGATGGTTTTAAAGCCCTTAAATCCTCTCGTGTGCTCTCTAGAGTCCTCTGCCGTGGATAAAGGGCTTGAAATGGGGCGAGTATGTGGGTTCCCCCAGCGCTCCGGATCCCGTGGTGTGTTTCAGCCAACCTCACGGCGAACGCTTCGGATCCCTGCTGGCGCTGCCCACGCGTGCCATCTGCGGTCTCTCCCGCAAGTTCTGCCTCATGATGATCTACAGCAAGGAGCAAGGTGAAGGAGACACGCACGAGAAACTGCCTTATCATTCATAAAAACAGCTAATTATTAACATGATATACAGTGGCGTTCAAAAGTTTGGGTCAGCCATATGTTTAAAAAATATATATAATTATGCTATTTAGCAAGGACACTTTAGACATTTATAATGTTACAAGAGATTTCTATTATTCATTAAATAATCTTTAAAAAAATGAATCATATAGTTTCCACAAAACATGAAGCAGCACAACTTTTTTTGTGATAAAAATGACTCTGCTGATTATTTCCAGAAATGTGCCAAAAATTTGGTGCAGATTTTTTTTTATAATTAGGAATATTGATACTGATGATAATTATTAATTTAATAAATATTAATATATTCATACATATTAATATATAATAAAATATTTTTTTAAAGTATGGACTTTTTTTCAGACTTGGAAAGGGAGATATTGGGAGTCTTTACAAATCTGAAAAAATAATATATATTATATGTTTACACACTTCATAAATGTGTGTTGATCATCAAATCCTCATATGAGAATGATTAGTGAAGGATCATGTGACACTGGAGTAATGATGATAAATTCAGCTTTGATGACAGGAATAAATCACACTGCACTATATATTCACATAGAGAACAGATAATTTACATTATAAAAAAAATATTTCACTATTTTTACTGTATTTCTGATCAAATAAATGCAGCCTTGGTGAGCAGAAGAGACTTAAAAATGACACCAAACTTTTGTACGGTACTGTTTATGCATTTTTGATGCGTTCCATATGTATTGTGTGCATGTACTAGTGTTGCACGATATACCGGTACTAGAAAAGTATTGCGATAGCCTGCTATTACAAACGGTACGATATGGAATTGTATTAGTACCGGTACTTTAAGAAGGACAGCGTTAATAAGAGCTGTATTTATTTGTGTGGATGAGTGACAGCAGGAGTCAGGATGTGTGTGCAGAGCTCTTCACCGTTCACTAAACACTGGGCCAGAAGAGTTAAATATACACGCCGCAGCGCATGACAAAGAAAGCAACAGAAACATGCGCGCAAGAGAAAATATGGCGGCGCGGGATGTGCTCACGCTGCGGACTTTGATCTGAAGCGCGCACGCCTTTCAGACAAACATGCGATCGCAATTCAGTTCTTTTGGATTATGGATTTCAATGGTCAAAAATATATAAAAATGCACATCCTGTGAGTATTCAGGTAAACACAAGTCGGGGTGTCTTTAGTGAACGTGTACAGTTGAGGTGATTGGATCGGTGTTAAGCCGGATCTAATATTCTGTGTGATTAATATTCATCAAACAACAATGAAAAAAAGAAAACCACCCCATGACTGGCTAAATAATTTTAATATATTCATTATGAATCAGTGTATAGGTAATTTATTGAGTGAAGACTAAGCAGTTTTTTTGCATTTTTAGCTTATTTTTAAAAACAAAGATAAAATAAAAAAATTGCAATTAGAAGAAATGGTCAAAAACCAGGGCAGGAACATGCTGGCCAAGTGAGTTTTTAGTTAAAAAATTAAATAAGACTATGATTAATAAGTTCTGTTGTCATATTATTCAATTACTTTTACTGGGTGGTATTTTGACCGTGGTATCGATTTAGTATCGGTATCGAGGTATTTTAGTCTGGTATCGTATAAAAGTCATAATTTTGGTATCGTGACAACACTAGCATGTACATTTATACATTTATTAGCATATATATATTTATACAAATCAAACAGGGAACCCAGACCTGTTTAAAGAGGAAAGCAGGCGGTTTATCAACCAAAAGCCATAATCTGAAAATGTACAAATATTGCAAGATTAATCTATTTTAGAACTTGATTGTTTTGGACCATGACCAGTTTCTGGTATTTGTATTGCATCTGCATTTGTCTTAACGCAGTTATCCACATAAATGAACACAGTTCTCATAGTATCAGAGGAAATGAAGTGAGTGTGCCATCATAGAAAATGACATCTGAAGTGTTTTCCCTCTCCGCTCTCAGGTGTAAGGAGCATGCACAGCACGGACATACAGTGGTCAGCCATCCTGAGCTGGGGTTACACCGACAACATGCTGCGTCTGAAGAGCAAACAGAGCGAGCCGCCCATCAACTTCATCCAGTGCTCGCCGCTGCACCAGGTCAGAGTCGTTAACACCGCTGACATGCTTGTGTTCAGATGGATCTCGTGGGTTCACAAAACCCACGGTTCGGTTCGGATCACGGTTTTAGGTTCTGTACGGTTCTTGTTCTTTTTTTCTTTTAATCATTAACTCTCCAGAAATGTACTTTAGCGTATGATCTAATTATCTTAATTATCCACAATTTAGGATACAGTATTAAAAAAATGGTTATATCATGTAGAAGTTGTTTCTGCTTGCGCTGTCTACCGAGTCCGACACAGTGGCGTAACATTTCTCATGTTAATCGTGTCAGTTTTGATCAACACGCACACACACACACACACACACAAGTCAAGTCAAGTCAACTTTATTTATATAGCGCTTTTAACAATGCAGATTGTTTCAAAGCAGCTTTACAGTAAATAATGCAACAGAATATATTTTGATTATCATACAGTGACAATGTGGGCTTTAGATCAGTAATTAGATCAGTAGTTTAGTCTATATGGTTAATTTAGTTTAATAATTAGATTTATTTGGAAATTGATTTGAAAAATTGTGTTTGCAAAAACACGAGCCACGGTTCAGCTGCGCGAGACAAACGCTGTCTGTGTGAAAGCACAATGGGCGCATGGGCTCCGGCTTTCCATACGCACTGCTTCCGCCCTGCCAAAGCAACGCATCCTCCAACTCCGGGAAGCCTTCCTTATCTCTCCCACTTGCCATTTCTACACGTGACGTGACCTGCAGCACTCCACTTTCACTGTCTTTTACTGTATGTCCACACACTCCTCTTATTTCACGTGAAAAGGACACCCACTGTCTGAGGTAACATACGGGCACGAGGCCACATTGCGCACGCGTCGAACCGTGCGACGCACACACACTCCGAACCGAGACAAGCGTACCGAACGCTTCGGATGTTTATCATGTACTGTGGCGCTCCTATTCTACAGTTTTATTGCTCTGACTGCACTGACGCTGCTGGATGAGAACTCAACTGAGCTGAACAGTAACATCATGATGAAATTAGATAATTTAATAATTGATGATCTTTACAACGGAACTGGATCAACACTGAACTGAAAAACAGCCGAAATGCATCATTTCCTGTTATCACTGTAAAGCTGCTCTGAAGTAATCGCTGTTGTATAAAGCGCTTGAGAAATAAAGGTGACCTGACTTGACTAGTGATTCAGTAGCGAAGCTATTTTGTTAATAAAAGTGGCGGGTCAGCGTTAATAACAAGTGTCTGTGCTCCTGAATGTTTCTGTGAGCGGAGCGCAATCTCTGAGTGACGTATGTATTAATTTAGCGTTAATATCGAACGTGTTTAAACTGATTACCTGTGCAGTACACGGTTTTATTGCACGGTTTAATCGAGTATTCAGACAGACCATGGATTAATATAAAAATATTCATTACTGTTGAAAAGTTTGGGGTCAGTATTATTTCTGTTTTGAATTAAACTTACAATTTAAAATAGGTGTTTTCTAATGTAATTTATTCCTGTGATGCACGGCTGAATATTTAGCATCATTACATTAGCGTCATTTTGAAACAGATTGTTCAATATAAACGGGAAAATAGGGATTTTATGATGAAAGAGTTCAATTCTGCTGTAAAACAGCTCTAAAAGACGACAGTAAACGCTCATTATTCAGCTGAAATCAGTTCAGTGTTAAATGAGTTCGGCTCAATAACTGTGTAAAGGTCATCAATTATGGATCGAGTTCAATTGATGGAGAAAACAGTGATGTCATCGTCCAGCTCAGTTCTCATCCGATAGGGTCAGTGCAGTTGAATCAATAATACAGTAATAAAAGGCTAGATCCAGATTACAGCGAAACGTAACTGTACGGTGCTCTGCAAGGGTCAAAAAGGATATAAAGAGTGAATTTTAAAGCGATATATTCTTGAAAACTCAGAGATGTGGATTCGGACAGCAGTTAAATCACCATACGACCGTGGTGTTTGTCTAAAAACAGGAGGTCATTCGGCCGGTGGATTTTAACGCGTGTGGTGGGAGAAAAACACTGACATTCTGGATTCAGACGGCAATAAAATCACAGACTAGCCCCCGTCAATGATGAAAATACCCTTTGACCCCACGAGAAACAGTTACCGTCTGAATAGGGTTTTATGTTGAAATTATTTTTGTGGAAACCATTTTATTTCTCAGGATTCTTTAAAAAAAACTGCATTTATTTAAAATAGAATAATTGTAACGTTTAGTGTACCAGGTACATTTTTTGTGATTCATTTTAAATATATAACGTGTTAATAAAACTCAATTAACTCAGCGGGCTTTTGTTGACTCTGATGTGCGAACGCCGCCGCCGTCCAAACCCTCCTAACGATAGATAAGGACAAGGAAGGATCACTATTAAAATCTACCCTGGGTTTAATGACCACAAAAGTTATTCTGCTTTGGCATATCACGTCAAAGCAAAAAAAAAAAAAACTTATTTTTTCATATTTGCATATGTTTTGTATGGTGGACGTGGACAGTGTAACGCATTACAAGTAACTTGAGTTACATAATCAGATTACTTTTTCAAGTAACTAGTAAAGTAACACATTACTTTTAAAATTTACAACAAAATATCTGAGTTACTTTTTCACATTTATTTGACTGACAGCAGAGGCGTCGTGTGTAAACATGATGGTTATTGCAGTTCTAGACTAAATGTGAGCATTTATTCATCTAAAGATTCAGTACTCCTCAAAATTAATGAAATAAGTCAAATGCAAAATCTGAATACTTTGCAAATATTTGTATTCATTTTATCTCACTTTTTGACCAATATCTTGCTACTGACCTTTGATGATTCAGGTAAACCATGAGCAAAAATGACTTGATTTTTCTTTTATTTGTAAAACCTACCAAAAAGTAACGCAAAAGTAACCTAACGCATTACTTTTCTTAAAAAGTAAGTAACTCAATTAGTTACTTTTTAAGTGAGTAACGCAATATTGTAATGCATTACTTTTCAAAGTAACTTTCCCCAACACTGGACGTGGGTCATTTGAACATGTAACACAACTCGTGATCGTTTTGAAGCTCAAAATGCACTTTTAACATGTAGGCCTGGGTTTTTTATTATTTCTGATGGTGCCGTTCAAGCCAGCATTTGGTTTTTACTGGACATCTGTTGATAAAAGATGCTATTAAACAATAGGCTGGTCCTACCAGACTCTCGTGCATTTCATTTCTACAGAGTACAAGTTTACAGCTTTCCTGTAGCTCAAACAATAGAGTGTGACGCTAACAACGCCATGGTCATGGGTTCGATTCCCAGGGAAAGCAAGAACTGACAAAATGTAAAATGTGTACCTTGAATGCAATGTAAGTCACTTTGGATAAAAGTGTAAATGTAAACAGAGAGTCTGGCCTCTCTCCATTGAGCTCTGTTGAAGTGTAAAACTATTGGATCTTCCCAGAGCCACTCTGCCATTCTGCCATTACCGATCACTAACGTTTGGTCGTGACGTATGTCATCTCAAACTAGCGCACGACATTAACGTCATCGTTCTCAGCCACTCCCTCTGTTCGCTGATTGGACCGTTTAAAATTTGACCGGAGAATATACCACAGTCCCAGACGGAGTACTGAAGGAAAATGAAAATTGAGCAGAAGTACGTAGGAGGGCGGAGCCAGGCTAATTAAACAATATTCTATCACTTAAATTCTTTAATTCTACATGAATTCTGTGATTTTACATTTAAATATCTGTTATTACAAGCTTCAGTCTTCAACAGAAAAAAAAAACATAAATCATGAGATTAATTCGATTAATTACTGTCACTTAACTCTTTCCCGGCCAAACACAGAATTTTCCGTGTTTCCACTGTTAGACGCTAGGGGGCGCTATTACTTATCTTCTGAAGGGGTACTGAATCTCCAGATCAAAACACACGTGAGGAAGACGCAGTAAAGCAAGCGATCGCATGTAAGCAGATGCAAAATAACGTGATCGTGAACATTAAACATCATATAAATCAGAACTATCTAATGTTAGTGAATGAGATGTGGACCCAAGGCGAGCTACAGGACTGTGAAGCTTTAGAGGTGTTGATTGACTCGATCTCCTCCATCTGTGTGTGATCATCGCTCTGAATCTGATCTGGATTCAGTCTTTCACAAAAACCTGATTTTCTCACTTTTTGTTCAAAATGTTGCTTTTTTTATGAAAATTACCCACATTCAAGTGTTGATAAAAAAGGAATGCATGAAGCTAGAATAAAACAGGTTTTTTGTTTAAAAGAAGAGGGTCAGCTATAATATATTGCATGCTCAGATATTCATAAAACAAAATATTCTATGTGCTATTACATTTTGGTGAAAATGGTCAAAACCCTGGCGGTGGCTGGCAACTTTTTTTAAACGCTGGCAGGGAAAGAGTTAATGAATCCTTGCTGAATAAAAGTATTAATTATCTTGCTGACCCCAAGCCTTTGAACGGTACTGCAATTTCTTATTTTTGATTTCGGGTGAAATATGAGCCAGGCATGGGTTCAGTGAGATTCAGCTGTTAATGTTATCACATCATCAAATGTTCCCTGTTTAATGTGTTTCCTCTCTGTTCTCATCTCGGTCTCTCTGGTCTCTCCTCAGGTGACTAGCTGTGCCTGGGTACCGGACAGTTGTCAGCTGTTTACAGGCAGCAAGTGTGGAGTCATAACCGCCTACAGCAACCGCTTCACCACCACCATGGTACGTAACCATGGCAACATGGCCCCCCTTCTCCCCCACCCACGCAGCCGCCCACGTCCATTATCACTCCCTGTAGAGCACCTACACACACACACACACACACTCGGTGTTTGTAGTGGCCTTGTTAGTCATCTCCCGGTTGCCCTAGAAACACATTTCCTGCGCCCCACAGGTGGGCTGAAGTCTGGGCGTCAGACGGCTCTTTCAAACGCTCTCATTGATAACGCAGGTGCTGTTCGGTCTCTCTTATTCGTTTAAACCAATCTTTCCCACATTTGAAGGAGTGTTTCAGTTCAAACCAGGTTGACTTTATAATCTGCAAAAGCAGATATTCTGAAGAATGCTCGCGCTGCTCTTTTCCAAGACCTGCTATCGTCAAAATCCATAAAAGTGATCAAAAATTTCAGATTTGATTTACATGTGCAGCTACATCTGTATATTTATCTGCAGGGGAACCGTAAAAAAATCTCTTATTTAAAATATTGCATGCTCACACGTTACAATTTCCATTTGATCTATACTGTCTACAACATATTTCCTTTGGATGCGCATGAATTAATAAAGATCTGGCTTTCATTAGGGCAGTATATCTCTAGATTATGCCCTTTTCTCTGCATAAACACATCCTCTGTGGTGGCCGTGAAATGGGCTGATGACGCAATATGTGCATTAGGCTGATAAAAAGTGCTCAAATTTGGATTTCATTAGAGCAGTTTGTCTAGGTCAAGGATGAATCCAGCTACTTATTCGTCTGTCATTTATTGAAGCGTGAGCCTACTCTTTATATAATGCAACACTGTGTAAAGTCCTTTGCTATGGCTCTGCTCGCAATAAGTGCTGTTAATATCGAATGAAGAAAATGAGCATCATCTCCTGTAAGGATGCCTTATATCCTACAACGTTGTTTTGATATTGTGAAATATAAAATTTTAGTACATTTTACTGTTCAAATCATTTTTATATGGGACAATGTAACTATAGTGCCCTAACAAAATCAAAATTTTTATGGTTTTTACTGTACAAATGTTTTTCATGAACCATTAAATGTGGCACGAGCCCATTCCGTTGCATGGTTTCCCTTGTGTATATGAGATCTGTACTGAAAACAGTGTAATATACAGCACCTACTGCTATATCTGCTGTTAATATGAATCAAACAACAGTAGAAAAGCAGAAAATCACTCACTGCTCTTGACTGAATAACTTTAGTAGCTTTATTAAGAACACATTTCTTACTTGAATGCTGTGTACAGCTCTCTGGGGGCGGGGTCTATGCTAATACGGCAGTGTCCATCAACACTCGTGGGCGGGGCCTGTGAAATGTGATGTCACATTACCAAGAATCTGCAAACGGCTTTTTCTGAGACACTGCTTATGATTTATGGGAATTAAAAAAAAAAAAAGGAGTGGGTGGATTTTTTCCATTATAGGGTGATTGTGTACACACACTGCCAACACACATTTATGTTTACATTTAAGTGAATTTTGCATAATAGGTGCTTTTTGACAGAAACGCCATCATTTCGCAGTTTTTTATGAACCCTTATGTGTCCCTGGGGATGTTTTCATCCACTATAGGGTGTTTTTGAGTCTTAATTTGGCCATAACTTTCTCTGTGTTTCAGCAAATGGAATGGATTTTGGTGACAAATCTTATTTTTACACATATTTTGGGAAAATGCTTTGAAAATTTTCGCAATCTCTAAACTAAGCTTTTTTTGCACTGTCCTATCTAAAGGGTTAATGGTGCCACCTGGTTATCAACTGTAAAAATTACAAATTTTACCTCTTCCCAACAGGGAAAACCATCAACAATCAAAAATGCATGGGTATATGGTGTCAAGGTGTTGCAATCAAAAAATGTGGTTATAATGGAAGTCAATGGGGCAAAAACAGCCACAAGAAGTAAATGAGGGAGAAAAAATTTAAATCTGATGCTGCGCAAAAACGAACAATGCATCAAAGCCAATGTTGTTTCTAATCTTTGACATGTCCAAGACTGTGATTATTAAAAATCCAGGCCACAATTACATTTTATATTGAAAATCAGTCATTTTGTGTGTTTTTTTCCCCAAATCAGTGACATCATTTATGAAATTGGCTATTAAAGGGTTAAAATCCTGACTTTTTTTTAAACATTTGGTAGTTTTGATCAGGACTGAGGTTAAAAAAAATTGAAAAAATATTTGTCTGGTACATTTTTACAGCAGTTTAATTTAGTGGCTGTTTTCAGCCACGAGGGTAACGAAAGGGTAGTGAGTTTGAAGGATGCACATGGGTTAATATATTGCAAAAATTTTGCGGAAAACTGCAATGGAAACCAGGCTAGTGATGCACAAAGGAAATATATAATAGACAGTAGGGCTGCCCCCTAATGGTCTTGATTGAAGGCTTGTTCGACCAAAATTTAATTTTTCATTTAGTCACAGAAAAAACCTCCACAGGAAGTGGTGAAATCACACAGGCTGTGACGGACAGATCATTAACGGCAGGAAATCCAAACATTCGCCCAGCACTCATCGACCTCAAATATGACTTATCACTTGAAACATGCGAGTAGTAGCAACTTTACAAGTCCGCTCGCTCTAATGTTAGCCTAGATAAATGTGTGCTATTATTAGACACGTCTGTGTTTGTGTGGAGAGCGCGCTTTACTGCACGGCATACAGGCGCCGGCGCGATCACTCGCATTTAACTACTCTAAAATGAGAGTCAGCATCGTCGACTTAATCTCTGCAGCCGAAAACACACCAAACGTGATCAATAAATGATTCAGATGTTTAGACGGTCTCCGTCTGTTTCACACTCATAATCACTGCGTTTGCCGTGCGCTGTGGCGAGCTTTATGAGTGCGCTTGAGCGATGATCAGGCTATGTTATATATATCCGCAATTAAAGGCTCATTGTTATGATTTCTGGCTTATTAATAAAAACATGTGATTAGTCGACTAATGGCTTAAATGAACAACTACTAGTCGACTAGAGAAATCTTTAGCCGAGTGCAGCCCTAATAGACAGTATACATAAAATATAATGCGTGCACGGAATAAAATCCTGTGTGCGTGCAATAGTTTCTCATGAAAAAAGTCCCCATTTTAAAGCAAAAATCAGGCAAAGTTTATCAACAAACAGCCATAATCTGAAAATGCACAAGTATTGAATGATTAATAAGTCCAACTATTATATGAGCTAATTACTTGACTGCATTTCCATCCATGACCAGTTTCTAGTGCTTTTATTGATCGTGCTCTCACATACAGTCATGTGGTGGTTTGTTTACTGTGGACCATGAAACCAGATCAGAATCATGTGTTAAAGCGCTCGTTCAGCTCTCTTCTGTTTACTCAGGCCATTATCAGAGCTCTAGTGTGGCCATTAGCCTCACCCTTGAGATGTGCAGTTACAGTCATGTGTCCCTTCAGCCCACAGAGATGGAGGTGGAGTCTCAGGTTCACCTGTACGGCCACACGGCGGAGGTCACGGGCCTGTTCGTCTGTAAGCCCTACAGCATCCTCATCAGTGTTAGTCGGGACGGCACCTGCATCCTGTGGGACCTCAACAGGTTTGTGCTGGACGAGATCACCTTAGTCTTGACCACTCATATATTCAGGGTTCGTATGGTCATGGAGGATTGTTTCACAGACGTCTGTATAATACGATATTTGCTTAATTGATACTATTGGTTAAACAAATGTATACATTCAAATTTATCTTAACTAACGTCTGGCACTTATTTTGTATTAAACCACATAGCTTGACATTAACTTTAGTTAAATATGCTGTGGCACATGGATTTATCGTTCTCAAATGAAACGGTAAATGCTGATGAAGTGACTCTGGAGCTGAAGTTCATGCGTACGGGTCCTCATACAGTGAGACGGTAGAGGCTGAAAACACTTTTATTGCAGTAATGAGAATCTAAAGCGTGTTTGTGGTTTCGTGTCAGGTTGTGTTACGTCCAGAGTCTCACAGGTCACAAGAGTCCAGTGAACGCAGTGTCAGCCAGCGAGACGACAGGAGACATCGCCACCGTCTGTGATTCAGGCGAGTCATTTCCTGTTACTATATAAATGACATTTGGTTGTTTGCTATGAGCCTGTTACAGTGTAAACCAGCTGCTTAAAACAAATATTCATATGTATATAATGCCGTTGTGCAGAATGATCATGTTCTCTCTGTTTGTGTATAGTGGGTGGAGGTAGTGATTTGAGACTGTGGACGATTAATGGAGATTTGATCGGTCATGTTCATTGTCGGGAGATCATCTGCTCGGTGGCGTTCTCCAATCAGCCGGAGGGAGTGTCGGTCAACGTGATCGCTGGTGGTCTGGAGAACGGTGTGGTCAGGTAAACCCCACACACTCTCTGTTTTAGCTGGTTTGAGGTGTTTAGTTACTATGCTGTAAATTAAAGCAACTTTGGAAACTAGGTTGACTAGTTGAATTTGATGACGCATAAGAAGTGCACAAATGCACATGGAAAAATTGAAAGGTCTTCCTGCCATGCTAGTGCCGTCCAAGTGATGGACTTCCTGTGTGCATTATTAAATGAGTTCAATAAAAACAACAATGCATTGTGTTTTAAGACTCTTATCAATGCTTTCCTCTTCTCTGTCATAAATATTTCATTCTCTTCTTCTTTCGTTCTGTCTCGTCCACGCTCTCGCTCAGGTTGTGGAGCACATGGGACCTGAAGCCAGTCAGAGAGATCACCTTCCCAAAATCCAACAGGCCTATCATAAGGTACACACTTGTACCTCATTTGTGACCCTGGACCACAAAACCAGTCAATTTTATGAAAGTGAGATGTATACATCATCATCATCTGAAAGCTGAATAAATATGCTTTTTTCTAAGGGAATCTGAGGGTGCAAAAAATCTAAATATTGAGAAAATCGCCTTTAAAGGAAGTCCTTAGCAATGCATATTACTACTAATAATACATTTTTGATATATTTATGGTAGGACATTTATAAAATATCTTCATGGAGCGTGATCTTTACTTAAAGGTGCAGTGTGTAAATTGTAGCACCATCTAGTGGTGAGGTTGTGAATTGCGATCCCTTTCAGAGCACACAGAGAAGCTACGGTGGCCGACACAGGACAAAAATACCCGTGAGACGCAGGACTGGTTTTGAGCTCCAGGGTCACATATGACGTCACACAGATTTGTTCTTATATCTTGAGTAGAAGCGTTATGCATCTATACACTACCAGAAGTAATCAAAAGTTTGGAGTAATTTAGGTTTTTTTTTAATGTTGTTGAAAGAGTCTCCTCTGTTTACAATGCTGCTTTTTAAAAAAAATCAAAAATACAGTAAAATTGTGAAATATTCCAGTGTAAACCAGCTGTTTTCTATGTGAATATATAGTGCAGTGTGATTTATTCCTGTGAATCAGAATGGTATTATTATTATATATTTTTTTAATAAATCATATTGAGACTATCGTCTCTTTTTCAAATGATCCCTGGCCAAGAAAGGCACCTCTTAAAAATGTATCAGCACCTCATAAACCATGCAACACCTAACAAGGACAAAAGTTAAATACAACAACAAACAAAATATGACACAATAACATAACCAGAACAGGCAGAAAACAAAACAGTAGCCTATATACACTCACACTTATAGTTGAAGGTTTGGTGACATATCATTTAAAATCATTAAGTGGAATTATAGTGCCTAGCTTCAGCTGTTTCTGCAAAGCATTCCAGGTTGAACGGGCATTGTAACGGAAGGCAATTTTACCAAATTCAGATTTTACAGCAGGTATAGTAAAAAGAATGCTATTTTTTTACCTGAGATTGTATGTAATGTTGTCAACCAAAGAGAAAACTGATAAATAAGAAGGCAACAATCCAATCACTGCCTTATAAATTAAAATAAGCCAGTGATGCTGTCTACGAATTGAGAGTGGAGGCCAACCTGATAAACTGTATAAACTACACTGATGTGTCGAATACTCGGCTTTAGTAACAAAGCAGAATGGTAAATAGAATCCAGTGAGCATAAAACATTGAAACTTTGCTGCATTTATGTACAGAATATCTCCATAATAGGGCTGTAATCAACCAAAGAAAATCTTGGTCGACTGAAGTCCTGAAATTTTAGACTAAAATCGACTAAAAATGACGACAGGAAAAAAACCTTAAATGAATCAGCTGTGCACTGTGCGCAGGGCTTGGTAGCCTTGTTGTCTGCCTAAATTAATAATAAATAAACATAAAAAACTAGTAGGCTATTTGCAGTATATTAAATGGTTTTGACCTGATTATATTGCACTGAAATGAGTCTGACACACGAGTCTGTCGGCTCTGACAGCGCTGCATCACGTGCACCTGCGCATATCATATTTCCCAAAATATAGTAGCCTACTATGTTGTCAGTAGGATGTGATGGTGAGGAAATTTTCAAATTTGAAGTTTCGGTTTTGGAGCGCCAATTGGGAGCGGTTGCTTGAATTGTGGGTTCATTATTCTTAATAATAAACGCAACCACAACACACTACAATGACAAACACGCTTAATTAGGCGCCTTTACATTTCGCTTTGAAACCAAATCTTCCGTGATCATCTGGTCTTTCTGAACTCCTATAAACGACTATAAACTTAAAGCGTTTACTCTTAAACACAAAAGGCACGTCCACTTTACTAAAAAACTAATATTTATTAAACAAGCCAGATCAAGAGCAGAAACGAAATAAAGTGCATAACTGAAAAATAAAGCATAGATATGAAGCATAAATAATATACAGCAAAGTAGTCGACTTCAGTCTGTCTCTCTTCTCCAGTGGGTCGGGCTAATCCAAAAGAAGTGAAAACAGGGGAGACAGACTGTTACCTGTGAAACATGTGCTCTGGAAACACCCCGTTAGCAGTTAGTGCTTTCCACCTGATGAAATGAAGGGCAAAACTGATCGAATAAACGCGGCAAAATGAATGACATGAACGCGTCAAAAAAATCAACCAATCAGAATATTGGTCGAGCCAGAATGACTAAGAATCGACTAATAATCGACTGGGAGATTACAGCCTTACTCCATAGTCGATAGCAGATAAAAAGGTAGCAGCAACAAGTTCCCTTCTTACTTTTAAATTGAAACAAGCCTTATTTCTATAATAAAAACCTAGTTTAACCCTCAGCTTTCCTACATGGGGGTTAAATGTGAGCTTTTCATCTAGTAAAAAACCCAAGTAATTATAATATGACACTCTTTCAATTTTCTGGTCATATAGAGTGATAATTTGAGGCAAATCCTGTACATTGCTAGTACAATGTAGTGTTCACATGGGCGCTAAATAAACTGATGGGGTTGATATTTCACAAGCTTCTCGGATTTCTCAATGGGATTTAATCTTTTGACCACCCTAACAAACGGCCATTCCAGCGCCCAAAACCAGTCGACTGTGGACGAGAGTCTGAAACGAGGACTGATGGGACGTTGTCCTGCTCCACTTGACAGAGACGATGAGTGGAAAGAGAATTTCAGAATGACAGGACACTCATTTAAAGAGACTTTATTCAACAGGAAGAACAGCTCGTTCTGAGCGTCATACGTCATTACACAATTTCCCAAAAATATGTGTTTTCAACACTGATAATCGTCATAAATGTGTGTTGAGCATCAGATCCTCATATGAGAGTGACACTGAAGACTGGAGTAATGATGATAAATTTACTTTACCATATATTCACAGATGTTTTACATTATTATAATATTTCACTGTACTGTATTTCTGATCAAATAAACCCAGCCTGTGTGAGCAGAAGACTGGTAGTCTGTGTCCACATGTTTAAGTGATCATGTGATGTTAATGATCTTTAATTCTCTTTCAGTCTCACATTCTCGTGCGACGGACACCACCTTTACACGGCCAACAGCGAGGGCACGGTGATCGCGTGGTGCCGGCGAGACCAGCAGCGCATGAAGCTGCCCATGTTTTACTCTTTCCTCAGCAGTTACGCTGCAGGCTGACCCCTGAGCCGCTGCAGCACCCGCACAGATCGGGAGGAGGAGGAGCCAGCATGCACAAAGCCCCGCCCATGACCATCACAGTATCCGCTGATACGTCATGGGAATGCACGGCACTTTATGCTGTGCTATAAGCTACTGTATCATAAAGAGCGGATGCGGCACCGGGGGTCGTGAGGCAGAGCGAGCGCAGGCCGTGTCATTTCTTTAGGTTCTCCTCGTTTGTTTTGTGTGATTCATGTCGTAGTATTTGATGTTTGATTTTGAAAGCTGCTACAGTCTGGTCCACCCAGACTACACGTTTCTCTTTTCCTTCGTTAAGTCCCTCGTCTCGCCCACCCGCCGCTATCCTGAGAATACAGACTGAAGTAATCCACACACTAGCGTCTGCGTCGCAGGATGTTTCCCGGCATGCTCGCGTGTCAGACTCCTGCATGAGCAGAATGAATGTGTGCACGCAATGCCTTGTTAGAAACTTTAAACTGAAATATTTATTCTTAAACAAGGATGAAAGCCACATCTAAACGTCTGTTTCTTCTTCTTCATTATAATATGCTCTTCGGTGAGAGTCGAAGGTGCCCTGCTAATATTTATTCTGTTTTTACTCAACACGAGCGGTTAATAAGCGCATCAAATTCATAAACATGCTTTTCTTCTCTATACTGTTCAGTTGTGTAATAAAATCTGTTTTGCATGTTGTGAGCGTTATCTCACATATGGTTGAAATCTTCAGCCCCTCCTGACTAATTCAAACTTCAAGTATCACTGAAAAAGGACATTCATAATCTCATAGGAATCCGACGCTCCTGAAGTCTTAAGTGTGAGTCAGCCTTAAAAGTGGAGGGAAAGTAACTTGTGTGCGTGTGATTTTTCTTCCACATTCTGTGTTTGCTGTTAACGCGAGTCTTACGTTGCTACTCATCATGTTCGTGTTTACCAGAAAGGGAATGCTTTCTCCTTTTTGTTTTGCAGTATTTTCAGAAATATCAAACCCATGCGTCACTCCATCCTCGCAGAACGCCAGCACTTCCATGACAGGTGGTTAGGGAGAGTCGTCCTTTACGTTAAGTGTTTGAATGGTCATGTATTGAATCCTTTCCCATGCTTGCATTACACACATATATCTCTTAATTATTGTGCACAGTATTGTCATGTTTGCAGTTCCCTCAGAACGAGACCCTGTCACGGAAAGGCTTAATGTTATCAGTCGAATGTTGAATTAACAGTGGTTTATGTCATTTAAGATTTAAGATGTTCATCAAGGCCTGGCTGGGACATTTCTAATTTTTTTGTATTTATGAAATATGTAATAAAATGTCACCTATATATAATATATATATATATAAATATTCAAGAAATTTTGATTATGTTTGTTGCACTTGTTTCAGATGTACGTCACAAATAAAGGTTTTGCAGCAATGCCATAAAACCATTTTCAAAAGAACCTTAAAAAGTTCTGTGGATGTTAAAGGTTCGTCAAAATTCTATATTGCTTTCTATTCCATTCTATGGGTAATTCACAAATAAGCAGTAAAAAAAAATATATATTTTTTTTTTTGTAAAACACAATTTTAAAGAAAAAATGCCTTTTGTTATGTAGTCTGTTTGAGAAAATATAAGGGTCACTAACTGTCAATTCTTTCACAATGTGTCCAGTGGTGAGACAGAAAGAGTTAAGAATACAGGGCTGTCGCACCAAAGGACAACACGGCGTAACACTTTTATAATAGTTGCAAAAAAGTGAAATATTTGAACAATTCTGAGATTAGGGCTGAATCCGAAATCGCCCCCTAAACCCTCATGCACTATTCCCTACGTTAGTCCACTAACACAGTGCACTTGAGGAGTGAATGAAAACGAGTGTGTGAAGTCGGACAGCCGTTGTGTGTACATCGGCTGTACACTCGTTATTGCGGTGCATTGTGGGATTGAATGAGTGCACTTGAATATGTCCACTATGGTTTCAGACTCCACTACAAATGGCTGTGCCCTCAAATAATGCCCTATTTAAAGGAACTCCACTGTTTTTAGAAATAAGGCTTATTCCACATCTTTCCTACATTTAGATATGTGGGCAAATGCATGTTTGTCTCAGTGCATGCATTGTTTTAGTTTGGCAGGGCCGCTAGCTTAGCTTAGCATAATGAATGGAATCCTATGTTGCCAGCTAGCATGTCCCGAGTAAAAGTGATTAAAAAATACAAATAAAACCCCCACCTAATTACTTCTTGTGGCCTGCGTATTCAAAACGAGTACAGATAGCGATGCAGATTAAGACTAGGCGATTTCCTAGGCAGATATTAACTTGGGACTATATTATGTGGAAGCACAGGCGAAGCACTGCTACTGCAGAGATATCACACAATACATGAAATGTAAGTTGTGGGATTTTTATGTTTTGCATGATATCTCTGCGCCCAAGTAGAAGTGCTAAGTAATTAGGTGTTTTTTTTGTTGTTGTTTTTTATCACTTTTACTCGGGACATGCTAGCTGGCAACATAGGATTCCATTCATTATGCTAAGCTAAGCTAGAGGCGACCCTGCCAAACTAAAACAATGCATGCACTGAGACAAACATGCATTTGCCCACATATCTAAATGTAGGAAAGAAGTTGAATAACCCCTATTTCTAAAAACGGGAGTGTTCCTTTAAGGGTATAGGGCAGGGGTGTCCAATCCTGCTCCTCGAGGGCCACTGTCCTGCAGAGTTAAGCTCCAACCCCAGTTAAACACACCTGTACCAGCTAATCAAGGAACGCATACTAGAACCTTCCAGACAGGTGTGTAGAGGCAAGTTGGAGCTAAACTCTGCAGGACAGTGGCCCTCCGGGACCGACTTCAGACACCCCTGGTATAGAGGGTGATTTCGGATTCAGTCACGTGACCCTGAACGGGTCCTTCAACTAATTAAAGGTGTCGATTTAAAATCAGGATATGGTTTTCAGAGACAAAATGTATCAAGATCCTATATACGGATGGAAAAAATGACTCATTTACTAAAATAGACATTTGTAATGGGAAAAAAATAATGGTATTTATTACCATTTGTATGCTTTTCTTTTTAATTTATAAAAGCTATGTCCTTGTAAGTGATCAATGACACGTTTAGGCAAAAACAAATGGATTATTTTTCCATTCACCAATCAATTTTTAGGTTTCTGGATTTTTTTTTACTAAACTTTGTTTAAAGATGATTCTATGTTATGAAAGATATAACAGAATGCATTGATATGCCTTTTTACTTTATGCAATATGTGGGTAAAATGGACACACATGGGTTTTCCCGTTCAATACAATATATCTATACACTGCATCTCATGTGTTCTTGGAGCAACATGTACTGAAAAAAGATGTGTTTGGCAACATTTTCATAATAATATCTAATATTTCATAGGAACATTGATATGTAGTTTCCCTATTCACTTGTTGTGTCTCCCAGAATGCCTGATAAACATGATTTAAGTCCCTCTATTGAGGACGTGTATGAAATCAATGCCCTGTTTCGCAACAGAAAGTCTGATTTTCCTGAGATGTTTATAACAAACAATTTGAAAATTAAATGATAAGTGCAAAATATTTCCATAAGAGCGCTTGATCATTCAGTCATATTTAAAGACCAATGAGAAGTTGTTGTTCTGGTGAAACCTCAAAACGTGTGGTATCTCTGAAAAGCCCTGAATGTGCTCTTTACAGGACATCTAGACTCAAAACTGTGACGTGTCTGGAGAAATTCACTGAAATATAAGGTCCTCTACAGTGGACAAAAGTCTGTTCCTGTGTCCCAGGAGGATTGGGCAATTATGAGATTTGGCAGTGTTTATATCAACAGGTCCATGTGACAGAAATGTTTAAGCATTTACTGCATTTTAAATAATGACAGTACTAATAATAATACTCATTTTTATCTTGTGTGGCAGTGAAAACGCCATGTCAACCCACATGCGAGTTCTATTGTGTTCTATTCTTCAAAGTAAGAGAGTTCTACACGCATGCTTTTTATTTTTATCTTATTATAGAACTCGTAAATAACAGTATAAAAACTCAAGCATAAATACAGATTCAGCAGTGCCGTTTACATTTGCACAGCTTTAAGAGCCTCCAGTGAGTGAGTTACTGGAGATTTAGGTCATTGACATTTATTAAATGAAGAATTTTCTAAAATATCTGTGCAATCAAAGAACAAATGGCACGAGACTCTTCAGTACTATTGCAAAAAAAGCATTCTTTCCCAATATCCATAAACTTAGAGAGTAAGATACACTCACCTAAAGGATTATTCGGAACACCTGTTCAATTTCTCATTAATGCCATTATCTAATCAACCAATCACATGGCAGTCGCTTCAATGCATTTAGGGGTGTGGTCCTGGTCAAGACAATCTCCTGAACTCCAAACTGAATGTCAGAATGGGAAAGAAAGGGGATTTAAGCAATTTTGAGCGTGGCATGGTTGTTGGTGTCAGACGGGCCGGTCTGAGTATTTCACAATCTGCTCAGTTATTGAGATTTTCACACACAACCATTTCTAGAGTTTACAAAGAATGGTGTGAAAAGGGAAACACATCCAGTATCACGGCAGTCCTGTGGGAGAAAATGCCTTGTTGATGCTAGAGGTCAGAGGAGAATGGGCCGACTGATTCAAGCTGATAGAAGAGCAACTTTGACTGAAATAACCACTCGTTACAACCGAGGTATGCAGCAAAGCATTTGTGAAGCCACAACACGCACAACCTTGAGGCGGATGGGCTACAACAGCAGAAGACCCACGGGTACCACTCATCTCCACTACAAATAGGAAAAAGAGGCTACAATTTGCACGAGCTCACCAAAATTGGACAGTTGAAGAGTGGAAAAATGTTGCCTGGTCTGATGAGTCTCGATTTCTGTTGAGACATTCAGATGGTAGAGTCAGAATTTGGCGTAAACAGAATGAGAACATGGATCCATCATGCCTTGTTACCACTGTGCAGGCTGGTGGCGGTGGTGTAATGGTGTGGGGGATGTTCCCACTGTGCAGGCTGGTGGTGGTGGTGTAATGGTGTGGCGATGTTTTCACTGTGCAGGCTGGTGGTGGTGGTGTAATGGTGTGGGGATGTTTTCACTGTGCAGGCTGGTGGTGGTGGTGTAATGGTGTGGGGATGTTTTCACTGTGCAGGCTGGTGGTGGTGTAATGGTGTGGGGGATGTTCCCACTGTGCAGGCTGGTGGTGGTGGTGTAATGGTGTGGGGGATGTTTTCACTGTGCAGGCTGGTGGTGGTGGTGTAATGGTGTGGGGATGTTTTCACTGTGCAGGCTGGTGGTGGTGGTGTAATGGTGTGGGGATGTTCACTGTGCAGGCTGGTGGAGGTGTAATGGTGTGGGGATGTTTTCACTGTGCAGGCTGGTGGTGGTGGTGTAATGGTGTGGGGATGTTCACTGTGCAGGCTGGTGGAGGTGGTGTAATGGTGTGGGGGATGTTTTCTTGGCACACTTTAGGCCCCTTAGTGCCAATTGGGCATGGTTTAAATGCCACGGCCTACCTGAGCATTGTTTCTGACCATGTCCATCCTTTAATGACCACCATGTGCCCATCCTCTGATGGCTACTTCCAGCAGGATAATGCACCATGTCACAAAGCTCAAATCATTTCAAACTGGTTTCTTGAACATGACAATGAGTTCACTGTACTAAAATGGCCCCCAGTCACCAGATCTCAACCCAATAGAGCATCTTTGGGATGTGGTGGAACGGGAGCTTCGTGTCCTGAATGTGCATCCCACAAATCTCCATCAACTGCAAGATGCTATCCTATCAATACGGGCCAACATTTCTAAATAATGCTTTCAGCACATTGTTGAATCAATGCCACGTAGAATTTAGGCAGTTCTGAAGGCGAAAGGGGGTCAAACACAGTATTAGTGTGTGCTCCTAATAATCCTTTAGGTGAGTGTATATTTTAAGTAAGATCTTTAAGTGAATGTCATGCCTTTCTCCAGTTAACTTCCTCTAGAAAGGAATTCCAATAAAATTTCCCTCTTGGAATAACTTTCATTTTTCATAAAAGACCCGACAAATATCCTTGATAGATGCAAACTCCTCACCTTCACCTTTAAAAAATAGGTCACCTAAAAGATTTTCGTAGATCCAATGAGGCCGATCTTTTTTCTTTTTTCTCATTTTGTGAAGAGTGACATTACAAGGTAATAAAAAATAATAATAATAAATGCCTAAAAGAAAAACGTGCATGCAGCAAAACAAAGGAAGCGGGCCCTTGACATTCTGCTGGCTAAACATCAGAAGAAATAGGGTTTAACTTACGAGCTGGTGTGCAAAGTATCCCATATTAATGTGTTTTTTAACCAGTGGGATCTTCAGTTTTCAGTTTTGAGTGTTAATGAAGAAGCTAAGATGATTTACAACATGCATTTGATCTGGTGGTTGTCTTGTTTTGTTTTATGTATTCAGCTCCCACATTTATTGAATCATTTTGTGTTTTATAAAGGGTTGTTTTGCCCTATATAACACACAGACACTGTTTCACCTCTAACCTGGTAGAATAAGCCAAAGATACTTAATAGTGTCTAGAAATTTTTTTGTTTTTTTAAAGTGTCCTGACCTCTGGGAATGTTTTCTCTATCCACGCAATGTCCACGCATCCCTGACCCTTGTTAGTGCATTTTTATCAAATACATATTTACCCTTTATGGGGAAAGTCTTTATTATCTCCTTTATAACAGGACATATGGATGCTGTAAGAACAAATCTTTTCATACTTAGTCATAAAAGAATCATAAGAATAAATTGTGTGTTGAATCAAACAGATCATAATTTATGGTTATTATTCCCAATTTTTATTCCAAGTGGAGAAAAATTATGTGCAAAGCACAGTTTCCAAGCCAAGAGTGCTCGCCCATGAAATTGTTTTAGAGATCTTCAACATCTGTGTTACGTCACAGTGCGAGGCGCTTACGTCATCTCGCCGACTGGGAGACCCGGTGATGTCACATTAAGCAGGGAAACCTCACGTGCCTCGGATGCGCCCTGCAGAACGAGTCCTGGTGATCCTCCGGCGATACCAAACATCACCGGATAACACACCAAATACCGGAGGACGCGCGACCGAACCGGTTTCTTAAAGGCGCAGTGGCACCTACATCCTCCCCGCGCGCGCGATTGTGCGTCACCACCGAGGTTCCCCTCACATCTCATGAACCGACACCGAGTCAACCGCCCAGAGCAGAAACCGGGGAAAGACTCGACGTTCGACGGCGTTTTTTTGGCGGATGCGCGCGAGCGGACGGCGACCGTGTGTTAGGTGTTTCGGGTTTTTCCTCGTCGCGTTCGGGTGGAGTCGAGCCACACACTGAAGTCTGACCGCTGACACACTCCAGGTGGGTGTTAACACGCGTTCCCGCGCTTCGCCAGGTATTTGTGCTCGTTGCGCGGAATTCTATGTTCTATTGCGTCATTTTTGGAACGTTCGAGGGCAACATTTGTAACAATTCCAGCGTTCTGGCGTGCGGCTCCGCTTATTATCTCATGGTCAACACCAGCGAATGTTACGCGCTCGTGCTGTAGATTTGGGATGAGGGGTGATGGAGGGATGGATCCCGCAGGTTTATTGGGAATGCTGCTGGAATGACCAGAAGCGCGTGAGAGCGAAAGATGGACGCGCGTGAGTCTCTTGGGCGTTTGGTTCCATCGGCTGGAATTCCTCCTTTGGATCGCCGTGCGAGGGTCGTGAGGATGTTCAGGGATGAGCTCTGATAATTCACCGAATGGGTGGATGGATGGATGAATGAATGGAATGGATGGATGCGTGGAGGAATAATAATCACGACCCTCGTGTGTTTTTGCTGATTCTAGATTTTGTCGCCTGCAAATCGCGAGCATTCCATGAAAGCATAAGCAGCGTGTTTATTTCTACACGCATCACTGCATTGAGATGAGATCGACCCAGATGCTCCAGTGCAATGCATGTGTTTGGCCTTTATTCAGCTCTGGGGTGGCGTTCTGAATGTACATGATCATGATGCACCGAGGGTTAAACAGAAGCTCATGCTCTGCTGAGATTCACTTGTGTAGTGATGTGTGTGTGTGTGTGAAAATAACACAGGATAACTTCAAAATGAAGCTCTGTGGTTCTTGGCGTGTCCTCTGACCTGTTTTGACAGGTGTTACTGGAGCTGTTACATCACAGCGCTGGGATTGACTTGAGAAAGGGGATTGTTTAACCCATGCAGAAACACTGCACAGAATGGGAAGCCTGGGAATATCAGGGAATCGTAAAGTGTATTGTGTGTGTGTGTGTGTGTGTGTGAAGATATTCTATAGTCTATTTTACAGTCAGTGATCTTTTTTATTTGATCAAAAATACCGTAAAAATTGTGAAATATTACTCCAGTGTATATCAGCTGTTCTCTGTGTGAATATATAGTGCAGTGTGATTTATTCCTGTGATCAAAGCTGAATTTATCATCATTACTCCAGTCTTCAGTGTCACATGATCCTTCACTAATCACTCTCATATGTGGATCTGATGATCAACACACATTTATGATTATTATCATGGAGTCACATGGAGTACGGTGATAGTACCAGGGTAAAGTGCTCGTATTACCATAGTACTTTTTCATTTTCATTCCCATTAAAGTCCTCATGAAATCGAAAAGGCTTTTTGGCTTTTAGCATGAATGTGTCAGCCCAGCTAGTGCTCCAAACTACGATTAAAAATTCACATTTAGAAGATATAAGCGTTTAAAAATTACAGTCTCTCATTTCCGCCATAAAGATCAATGAATTTGATGAAACTTCAGCTTCTCATCAGATTTTCTGTCCAATCAAAAGCTCTCTAGAGTCGGCGTAGACCACAAAATGTATCGGAGCCGTTCGAATTCTGCACAGAATGATATTTTAAAGCGATACTGAGGAGATTAGGAGGAGAAACGGTTCGAGATTAGGAGGAAACTGCGGCTTTACTGAGTTCAATGGTTCTGGCTGAGCTGTGATCTAACAGAAACGCTATTGGCTAATTTAAAAAAGGGGGAGGAGCTGCTCGATATGCCCCGCCCTGTCTTCCCGTTCCAGTGGAAATGACACATTGAATAATGTTGCGTGTTTCAAAGCACTTCAGTGGGACTTTAAAGTCACCATGAAATAAATATGGACAATTCATTCAATATTGCAGATTATTATAAATGCATTGTTTTAAATTTATGCGTCCCATAATCTTGAATTAGAAAATCTTTGATTGTTGATTATTTCTTTAAGGCTGTTCATAACTGACTTGATGTACCGCTAGTTGGTCATACTAATACTTTGTGGCTTTGTTTATGAAACTGGACATTTCACTCGTCACAGTCCTACTTTTCCATTCATGCAAGATGATCCCATGCTGTTGATAATGGCGTGTCCGTTCCTCACGCTGTCATGTGCTCTGTGTGCAGGACTCAATCATGAAGGACGGGATGGCCAATAACAGCACCGCCAGCATCTCTCAGGCCCGGAAAGCCGTGGAGCAGCTGAAGATGGAGGCCTGCATGGACAGGATAAAGGTCTGTGCGCGTTTGCCTTTATTTCAAACTAAACTGACCTCAGTTGTGCATCTGCATGGTATTACTGTGAATGATTGAAAGACTTGCTTTGTCAGATGGAACCAGGAAAAACTGAGGGAAGAAGTGCAACTAAAGAATCTTTTATAGAGTTGTCATGTTGTGCAGAACTCTCTGGGTATTCGCTGAATATTATCGAATGTTTGATTAATTTGTGTATGAAACTGACAAATGCAATCTTTTTTTGTTGTTTCAATTGACAATACGTCAGATTAAGGAAGTAAAAACTCTCAAAAAATAATCATGCATCATTTTGAGATTTATGTGTTTGACTTGCATGTCAAATGTCCATGCATTTGGATGACACAGTTTTAACATTAACTAATAAACTTAACGTGATGCATCTTTTTTAGTTGTACAGAAATGAAACGGGAACGATTTCTGCACTTAAACTATTTGATTTTATTAAAAAAATTATATTTTCAGTGTGCATCTATTTCAAATCGATTAAAATCAGGGCAACTGTTTATTGTGAAAATAATTGCATTGTTAAAATATGTGGATCAAGCAATATTCAATTAGTTAAAATGTAGTTAATCTGATTTATGGATGATAAATATATAAACTTGGTTATTGTGTATTTAAAGCACATTCTGTTTATAATTAATATTACAGATATCTGACCTGTTTCATTTCTGCACGACTGACAAATATGCATCACATTCATTAGTTGTTTATGTTAAAACTGTTTAATCCAAATGCATGGAAATTTGATATGCAATTCAAATATTTGAACTAAATATTTTTTGAGTGCACTTCATGCATTTGGCCAGAAAGAGTGATTGCTTCCAATCAGATAGTCCCGCCCCCAGACTCCTGTGATTGGTCGAATCAGAAGATGACGTCAGACAAACAGATCAATGATCAGAGTCACACCACAAGCTATTTTAACCCATCTGTGTCTCTTCATTAACCCTCTGGAGTCGTATTAATAGTGCAGATTTGTACTGTAAATCAATGGCCTGCTTGCTTATAAATCATATTCGATATGTCCTGATGTGTGACGTGTGGTGACAGCAGCATCTGGAGATGTTTGTCAGACGGCCTGCAGTGAAATCTCTTCGTTATCTGCACTAATGCACCCAGAAGACTGATAACCGTTTTAAGGAAGCTTAATGTGGCTATTAGCTGTAGTTACGTGGCGGTTTGGCGGAGGATCTCGCCTGTAAACCCGAGGGATGGAGAAATGGGTAGAGCAGAGACAGAGTGAGCGTTTAGAGGAGCGCGGGCTCAGCTGTGGCCTTTTAGTGGAGAAGAAAGATGGATCGCACAATTCTGCAGAGATTTCTCATCTGTTTCTCATCAGGTCTGCTCCAGCTTTATCCTGCAGATGTTTCCTGAGTGACATCAGAGACGACCTCAGTCTCATTTCTGCTTTTTAACCACTGGGATGTTTTTATGGGAAGCAATCTCTAGAATATACACATTTGAATCAACGCAAAAAGAATAAATTAAAAAAAAGAAACACATTTCAGTATATAATGTTTATTTTACATGGATGGATGGAATAAGATAGCAATGGATGGATGGATAGAATGATAGATAGATGGATGGATGAATGGATAGAACAATAGATGGATGGTGATGATGGATGGATGAATGGATAGAACAATAGATGGATGGTGATGATGGATGGATGGATAGAACAATAGATGGATGGATGAATGGATAGAACAATAGATGGATGGTGATGAATGATGGATGGATAGATGGATAGAATGATAGATGGATGGATGAATGGATAGAACAATAGATGGATGGTGATGATGGATGGATGGATAGAACAATAGATGGATGGATGAATGGAAAGAAACAATAGATGGATGGTGATGAATGATGGATGGATAGAACAATAGATGGATGGTGATGAATGATGGATGGATGGATGAATGGATAGAACAATAGATGGATGGTGATGATGGATGGATGGATAGAACAATAGATGGATGGATGAATGGAAAGAAACAATAGATGGATGGTGATGATGGAAGGATGGATAGAACAATAGATGGATAGTGATGAATGATGGATGGATGGATGAATGGATAGAACAATAGATGGATGGTGATGATGGATGGATGGATGGATGGAATGGATGGATGGATGGATGGATGGATGGATGGATTGATAGAATGATAGATGGATGGATGAATGGATAGAACAATAGATGGATGGTGATGATGGATGGATGGATAGAACAATAGATGGATGGATGAATGGATAGAACAATAGATGGATGGTGATGAATGATGGATGGATAGAACAATAGATGGATGGTGATGAATGATGGATGGTGATGAATGATGGATGGATGGATGAATGGATAGAACAATAGATGGATGGTGATGATGGATGAATGATAGAACAATAGATGGATGGATGGATGGATGAATGGATAGAACAATAGATGGATGAATGGATAGAACAATAGATGGATGAATGGATAGAACAATAGATGGATGGATGGATGAATGGATAGAACAATAGATGTATGGTGATGATGGATGCTGATGATAGATGGATGGATGGATGAATGGATAGAACAATAGATGGATGGTGATGAATGATGGATGGATAGAACAATAGATGGATGGATGGATGGATGAATGGATAGAACAATAGATGGATGTTGATGATGGATGGATGGATAGAACAATAGATGGATGGATGGATGAATGAATGGATAGAACAATAGATGGATGGTGATGATGGATGAATGGATGGATGGATGGATGGATAGAATGATAGATGAATGGTGATGAATGATGGATGGATAGAACAATAGATGGATGGTGATGATGGATGGATGGATGGATAGAATGATAGATGGATGGTGATGATGAATGGATGGATGGATGGATGGATAGAATGATAGATGGATGGATGAATGGATAGAACAATAGATGGATGGTGATGATGGATGGATGGATAGAACAATAGATGGATGGATGAATGGATAGAACAATAGATGGATGGTGATGAATGATGGATGGATAGAACAATAGATGGATGGTGATGATGGATGGTGATGAAAGATGGATGGATGGATGAATGGATAGAACAATAGATGGATGGTGATGATGGATGGATGGATAGAACATGGATGGATGGATGGATGAATGGATAGAACAATAGATGGATGGATGGATGAATGGATAGAACAATAGATGGATGAATGGATAGAACAATAGATGGATGGATGGATGAATGGATAGAACAATAGATGTATGGTGATGATGGATGCTGATGATAGATGGATGGATGGATGAATGGATAGAACAATAGATGGATGGTGATGAATGATGGATGGATAGAACAATAGATGGATGGATGGATGGATGAATGGATAGAACAATAGATGGATGTTGATGATGGATGGATGGATAGAACAATAGATGGATGGATGGATGAATGAATGGATAGAACAATAGATGGATGGTGATGAATGATGGATGGATGGATGGATGGATGAATGGATAGAACAATAGATGGATGGTGATGAATGATGGATGGATGGATGAATGGATAGAACAATAGATGGATGGTGATGATGGATAGATGGATAGAATGATAGATGGATGGATGGATGAATGGATAGAACAATAGATGGATGGTGATGATGGATGGATGGATAGAATGATAGATGGATGGATGGATGGATGGATGAATGGATAGAACAATAGATGGATGGTGATGAATGATGGATGGATGGATGAATGGATAGAACAATAGATGGATGGTGATGAATGATGGATGGATGGATGAATGGATAGAACAATAGATGGATGGTGATGATGAATGGATGGATGGATAGAATGATAGATGAATGGTGATGAATGATGGATGGATAGAACAATAGATGGATGGTGATGAATGATGGATGGATGGATGAATGGATAGAACAATAGATGGATGGTGATGATGGATGGGTGGATAGAATGATAGATGGATGGATGGATGGATGAATGGATAGAACAATAGATGGATGGGGATGATGGATAGATGGATAGAATGATAGATGGATGGATGAATGGATAGAACAATAGATGGATGGTGATGATGGATGAATGGTAGAACAATAGATGGATGTATGGATGAATGGATAGAACAATAGATGGATGGTGGTGGTGATGATGGATGAATGAATGAATGGATAGAACAATAGATGGATGGATGGATGAATGAATGGATAGAACAATAGCTGGATGGATGGATGAATGAATGGATAGAACAATAGATGGATGAATGGATAGAACAATAGATGGATGGATGGATGAATGGATAGAACAATAGATGGATGGTGATGATGGATGAATGGATAGAACAATAGATGGATGGTGATGATGGATGAATGATAGAACAATAGATGGATGGATGAATGGATAGAACAATAGATGGATGGTGATGATGGATGAATGGATAGAACAATAGATGGATGGATGAATGGATAGAACAATAGATGGATGGTGATGATGGAAGGATGGATGGATGGATGGATAGAATGATAGATGGATGGATGAATGGATAGAACAATAGATGGATGGTGATGAATGATGGATGGATAGAACAATAGATGGATGGTGATGAATGATGGATGGATGGATGATGGATGGATAGAACAATAGATGGATAGTGATGAATGATGGATGGATGGATGAATGGATAGAACAATAGATGGATGGTGATGATGGATGGATGGATAGAACAATAGATGGATGGATGAATGGAAAGAAACAATAGATGGATGGTGATGATGGAAGGATGGATAGAACAATAGATGGATAGTGATGAATGATGGATGGATGGATGAATGGATAGAACAATAGATGGATGGTGATGATGGATGGATGGATGGATGGATGGATGGATGGATGGATGGATGGATAGAATGATAGATGGATGGATGAATGGATAGAACAATAGATGGATGGTGATGATGGATGGATAGAACAATAGATGGATGGATGAATGGATAGAACAATAGATGGATGGTGATGGGGATGGATGGATAGAACAATAGATGGATGGTGATGATGGATGCTGATGATAGATGGATGGATGGATGAATGGATAGAACAATAGATGGATGGTGATGATGGATGAATGGTAGAACAATAGATGGATGTATGGATGAATGGATAGAACAATAGATGGATGGTGATGATGGATGCTGATGATAGATGGATGGATGGATGAATGGATAGAACAATAGATGGATGGTGATGAATGATGGATGGATAGAACAATAGATGGATGGATGGATGGATGAATGGATAGAACAATAGATGGATGTTGATGATGGATGGATGGATAGAACAATAGATGGATGGATGGATGAATGAATGGATAGAACAATAGATGGATGGTGATGATGGATGGTGATGAATGATGGATGGATGGATGGATGAATGGATAGAACAATAGATGGATGGTGATGAATGATGGATGGATGGATGAATGGATAGAACAATAGATGGATGGTGATGATGGATAGATGGATAGAATGATAGATGGATGGATGGATGAATGGATAGAACAATAGATGGATGGTGATGATGGATGGATGGATAGAATGATAGATGGATGGATGGATGGATGGATGGATGAATGGATAGAACAATAGATGGATGGTGATGAATGATGGATGGATAGAACAATAGATGGATGGTGATGAATGATGGATGGATGAATGATGGATGGATAGAACAATAGATGGATGGTGATGATGGATGGATGGATAGAATGATAGATGGATGGATGGATGGATGAATGGATAGAACAATAGATGGATGGGGATGATGGATAGATGGATAGAATGATAGATGGATGGATGAATGGATAGAACAATAGATGGATGGTGATGATGGATGAATGATAGAACAATAGATGGATGGATGGATGAATGGATAGAACAATAGATGGATGGTGATGAATGATGGATGAATGGATGAATGGATAGAACAATAGATGGATGGATGGATGAATGAATGGATAGAACAATAGATGGATGGATGGATGAATGAATGGATAGAACAATAGATGGATGGTGATGATGGATGAATGATAGAACAATAGATGGATGGATGGATGAATGGATAGAACAATAGATGGATGGTGATGATGGATGAATGATAGAACAATAGATGGATGGTGATGATGGATGGAACGAGACAGCAGTGGATAGATGGATGGATGGTGGAATAAGAGAGCGGTGGATGGATGGATGAATAAATGGATGGATGGATGGATGGATGGATATATAGCATCGGACCACGGAGCAATGGAAGAAGGTGGCCTGGTCTGAGGAATCACGTGTTCTTTTACATCACGTGGATGGCCGGGTGTGTGTGCGTGGCTTACCTGGGGAACACATGGCCCCAGGATGCACTATGGGAAGAAGGCGGAGGCAGTGTGATGCTTTGGGCAATGTTCTGCTGGGAAACCTTGGGTCCTGCCATCCATGTGGATGTTCCTTTGACACGTCCCACCTACCTAAGCATTGTTGCAGACCATGTACAGCCTTTCATGGAAACGGTATTCCCTGGAGGCTGTGGCTCTTCCCGCAGGATAATGCTCCTGACACAAAGCACAAATGCTTCAGGAATGATTTGAGGAGCACAACGAGTTTGAGGAGTTGACTTGACCTCCAAATTCCCCAGATCTCAATCCAATCGAGCATCTGTGGGATGTGCTGAACAAACAAGTCCGATCCATGGAGGCCCCACCTCGCAACTTACAGGACTTAAAGGATCTGCTGCTAACATCTTGGTGCCAGATACCACAGCACACCTTCAGGGGTCTAGTGGAGTCCATGCCTCGACGGGTCAGGGGACCAACATAATAAGTCATAATGTTATGCCTGATCGGTGAATAGTATATACAGTATGTATATATTTTTGGAATAACATGCTCTGATGAATCATTCACAATAAGACCAGCCACGTGAATGGAGTCTGTTTTGATTTCATGTGACTGTAAGTGTCGTGATTGTGTGTGTGTGAATCCTCTTATTCTTTCTGCCCTCTTTCTCATGTCATAAACCAACATACAGGTTCCCAGATTCCCAGATTCCCAGATTAATCAATAGAAAGCTTCTTATCATCTGACTCCTGCGAGGCGTCTCATGCGCTCGTGTCTCACTCAACACAAAGGTCATTTTATGGCAAAGCAGAAACTCATCGGATTGGCTGTTTCCTCATGATGTTGAGTTGTGTGGGAAATTAACTTTTAAAGTAGTTTGATTTAAATAAATCAGCCATAGGACTAGTGTAGTAATGATGCTTTGATCTCAGGAATAAATGACATTTTATAATCCAGTACAGTAGAAAACAGCTGATCACAGTATTACTGTTTTTACTGTTGTTGATGAGACGAATGCAGAAGGACGAGCGATGAATGGATAGAACAGTTTGATTGGAGGTTTGTGACTTTAATTAATTCCTCAATCACACAGTGGAATGTGATCTGTGTTAATTAGTGTGGCTCTTCATCAGCGGCTCATGTGCTGTAATTACAGACTCGACAGTAAACCCACAGCTCACGGTCCTTCTGTGAACGCTGAGAGTCCATTAGAGCTCTTTTACTGCGGACGTTTACATGCTTCACCTTTAACTTCACCAGTGATGCTTTAAACCATGAAGCGGTTTCCCTGCCGGTAAAATAACTGGAATAAAGATGTTTTAAAGTGCCTCGATTATGCTGTTTTAAAGTTGTTTTGGATTCTCCTACAACAGGTTTACATGCTTCAAAAACACTTTCATTTTCTCATCATAGGGATGTTACTTTGACACGTACCACCTACCTAAGCATTGTTGCTCTGATTGGTCAGATGGCCCAGTGTGATGTGATTGGTCTACTCTGCTCTGATTGGTCAGATGGCCCAGTGTGATGTGATTGGTCTACTCTGCTCTGATTGGTCAGATGGCCCAGTGTGATGTGATTGGTCTACTCTGCTCTGATTGGTCAGATGGCCCAGTGTGTTGTGATTGGTCTACTCTGCTCTGATTGGTCAGATGGCCCAGTGTGTTGTGATTGGTCTACTCTGCTCTGATTGGTCAGATGGTCCAGTGAGTTGTGATTGGTCTACTCTGCTCTGATTGGTCAGATGGCCCAGTGTGTTGTGATTGGTCTACTCTGCTCTGATTGGTCAGATGGTCCAGTGTGTTGTGATTGGTCTACTCATGCTCTGATTGGTCAGATGGTCCAGTGAGTTGTGATTGGTCTACTCTGCTCTGATTGGTCAGATGGTCCAGTGTGATGTGATTGGTCTACTCTGCTCTGATTGGTCAGATGGCCCAGTGTGTTGTGATTGGTCTACTCTGCTCTGATTGGTCAGATGGCCCAGTGTGTTGTGATTGGTCTACTCTGCTCTGATTGGTCAGATGGTCCAGTGAGTTGTGATTGGTCTACTCTGCTCTGATTGGTCAGATGGCCCAGTGTGTTGTGATTGGTCTACTCTGCTCTGATTGGTCAGATGGTCCAGTGTGATGTGATTGGTCTACTCTGCTCTGATTGGTCAGATGGCCCAGTGTGTTGTGATTGGTCTACTCTGCTCTGATTGGTCAGATGGCCCAGTGTGATGTGATTGGTCTACTCTGCTCTGATTGGTCAGATGGTCCAGTGTGATGTGATTGGTCTACTCTGCTCTGATTGGTCAGATGGCCCAGTGTGTTGTGATTGGTCTACTCTGCTCTGATTGGTCAGATGGCCCAGTGTGTGATTGGTCTACTCTGCTCTGATTGGTCAGATGGTCCAGTGTGATGTGATTGATCTACTCTGCTCTGATTGGTCAGATGGCCCAGTGTGATGTGATTGGTCTACTCTGCTCTGATTGGTCAGATGGCCCAGTGTGATGTGATTGGTCTACTCTGCTCTGATTGGTCAGATGGCCCAGTGTGATGTGATTGGTCTACTCTGCTCTGATTGGTCAGATGGTCCAGTGTGATGTGATTGGTCTACTCTGCTCTGATTGGTCAGATGGCCCAGTGAGTTGTGATTGGTCTACTCTGCTCTGATTGGTCAGATGGCCCAGTGTGTTGTGATTGGTCTACTCTGCTCTGATTGGTCAGATGGTCCCAGTGTGATGTGATTGATCTACTCTGCTCTGATTGGTCAGATGGCCCAGTGTGATGTGATTGGTCTACTCTGCTCTGATTGGTCAGATGGCCCAGTGTGATGTGATTGGTCTACTCTGCTCTGATTGGTCAGATGGTCCAGTGAGTTGTGATTGGTCTACTCTGCTCTGATTGGTCAGATGGCCCAGTGTGTTGTGATTGGTCTACTCTGCTCTGATTGGTCAGATGGCCCATTGTGATGTGATTGGTCTACTCTGATTGGTCAGATGGCCCAGTGTGTTGTGATTGGTCTACTCTGCTCTGATTGGTCAGATGGTCCCAGTGAGTTGTGATTGGTCTACTCTGCTCTGATTGGTCAGATGGCCCAGTGTGTTGTGATTGGTCTACTCTGCTCTGATTGGTCAGATGGCCCAGTGTGATGATTGGTCTACTCTGCTCTGATTGGTCAGATGGCCCAGTGTGTTGTGATTGGTCTACTCTGCTCTGATTGGTCAGATGGCCCAGTGTGATGTGATTGGTCTACTCTGCTCTGATTGGTCAGATGGCCCAGTGTGTTGTGATTGGTCTACTCTGCTCTGATTGGTCAGATGGCCCAGTGTGTTGTGATTGGTCTACTCTGCTCTGATTGGTCAGATGGCCCAGTGTGATGTGATTGATCTACTCTGCTCTGATTGGTCAGATGGCCCAGTGTGTTGTGATTGGTCTACTCTGCTCTGATTGGTCAGATGGCCCAGTGTGTTGTGATTGGTCTACTCTGCTCTGATTGGTCAGATGGTCCAGTGTGATGTGATTGGTCTACTCTGCTCTGATTGGTCAGATGGCCCAGTGAGTTGTGATTGGTCTACTCTGATTGGTCAGATGGCCCAGTGATGTGATTGGTCTACTCTGCTCTGATTGGTCAGATGGCCCATTGTGATGTGATTGGTCTACTCTGATTGGTCAGATGGCCCAGTGTGATGTGATTGGTCTACTCTGATTGGTCAGATGGCCCAGTGTGTTGTGATTGGTCTACTCTGATTGGTCAGATGGCCCAGTGAGTTGTGATTGGTCTACTCTGCTCTGATTGGTCAGATGGCCCAGTGTGTTGTGATTGGTCTACTCTGCTCTGATTGGTCAGATGGTCCAGTGTGATGTGATTGGTCTACTCTGATTGGTCAGATGGCCCAGTGTGTTGTGATTGGTCTACTCTGCTCTGATTGGTCAGATGGCCCAGTGTGTTGTGATTGGTCTACTCTGCTCTGATTGGTCAGATGGCCCAGTGTGTTGTGATTGGTCTACTCAGCTCTGATTGGTCAGATGGCCCAGTGTGTTGTGATTGGTCTACTCTGCTCTGATTGGTCAGATGGCCCAGTGTGTTGCGATTAGTCTACTCAGCTCTGATTGGTCAGATGGCCCAGTGTGTTGTGATTGGTCTACTCTGCTCTGATTGGTCAGATGGCCCAGTGTGTTGTGATTGGTCTAGCTCTGATTGGTCAGATGGCCCAGTGAGTTGTGATTGGTCTACTCTGATTGGTCAGATGGCCCAGTGAGTTGTGATTGGTCTACTCTGATTGGTCAGATGGCCCAGTGTGTTGTGATTGGTCTACTCTGCTCTGATTGGTCAGATGGCCCAGTGAGTTGTGATTGGTCTACTCTGATTGGTCAGATGGCCCAGTGTGTTGTGATTGGTCTACTCTGATTGGTCAGATGGCCCAGTGAGTTGTGATTGGTCTACTCTGATTGGTCAGATGGCCCAGTGTATTGTGATTGGTCTACTCTGCTCTGATTGGTCAGATGGCCCAGTGTGTTGTGATTGGTCTACCGCTTACAGCCAATTACCTTAACTGAACTTCAGCTCCATCTGGAGGCTTCCTAAAGCTCAGCGATTGTGCACAAAGACAGTAATGATGACGTTGATGTGAAAGAGTCTCTTCTGCATTTACTTGATCAGAAATACAATAAAAATTGAAATATTATTACAACTTAAAGGGGTGATGAATTGAGAAATCAACTTTCCATTGAGCCTTTGATATATAAAAGTTCATGGTGAGATAAGAATATCCTGTAAGTTTCAGAGCTGAAGACGTCCTTGTTAGTCAAAGAAAAGCTTTTATAGACACCAGGCCCAGCAAACGGCAGCTCTCCGATATATACTGATCAATGACGTCATAGGAGGGGGAAACTCCGCCTCTACAGATAAATGTGTACGCCTGCTTCTGTAGCCCCGCCCACCGACTCGTGGTGCTAACCGAGCAATAAACATGCCAAAAATAGCAAGATAATCGTTTATAAACAAGACACAGGTCCATACCGGATTTGCAGACATATTGAGATTAAAACACAATGCTGTGCCTTCTATATCAGATCCGACAGGAATGGTGCAACACACTTATGTAAGGAAAACATGTTTATATGTGATAGTATTGCATTGTTACAGATCGTTTTACCTTCATACCTTAGCACGATGTCACAGGCTGGAGAATCCTTTATTTGTTGGTTCATTGCGATTCAGAATCAGACTCGGACATGTATGGGCCAGGGCTCGCAAAGCCCAACGTCCCGAGGCTATGTGGGGCGTTGTTCACTCTCTTGACTTGATATTTGAAGAGTCCACGTCATATCCACCGATTGGGCGGGTCAAGTAATAACAAAATAAATCGATCGCGGGTGGATGAGAGAGAAATCATTGTGTTCGTTTGATAAAAACTTCTTGAAAGCCCTGTCAGAGAATCTTTCCGGTTGCCGCTTTCAAAACAATCTCTCACGTGAACTGACAGCTGAAGCTCATTAAATATGCAAATCTTATCCAATCCCAGCCGTGGGCGTTTACTTCCCAGTCTCCAGTGCGGCTCGGCCATCAAAACCCAGCGTTCAGGAGAAAGCCTCAAAACCAGTCTAGAAAATAGACTATTACTGATTCATTATGATGTTTCTGAATGAAAAACCACACAAACGTCATTAGTTGAGCTCAGACAACAGTATAAAAAAATTTAAAAAGCCAGTTCATGACACCTTTAAAACGGCTGTATAAAGTGGAATTTATTCCTGTGAATTTTCAGCATTTAATAATTTTTTGTAATAGAATCTTTTGTAACATTATAAATCTCTTTACTGTTACTTTTTATTGATTTAATGCATCCTTGCTGAATGAAAAAATATAAATTAGTATATATCACGGTTTCAGTATTCCACTTTTACTGTTTTGCCTTGAAGAGCAGAAGAGACGTCTTTCAAAAATATTATTCGAACATTTTGACTGGTTGTGTATATTAGGAATTAGGGATATTATATATATCATATACAGAACTGTGCGAATGTCTTAGGCATGTGAAGGTATTTTCACAGGAAAAATGTTTTTAAGCCAGTTCTTTATATCTATTACTGTAGTTGGTCAGTAGGAAATATCAGTTTACATTTCCAATCATGCATTTTTCAATTAATTGTAATAATCCAGTGAGATTTTTCTGAAGTCTGACAGCAGCCGGTCTGATCTCAGCATCCTCGAGTCCGTCTGTGATTACATGAAGAAACTGAGACGGATAAATCCAGAAGAACTGAGGAACGTCTCCCAGACACTTGAGGATGAACCCTTCCTGCAGAACTACAGCACTGGGAAAAGTCTCGTCAGAATGCTTTAAAGTCAGAATGCTGTCAAAAATAATAACAGAAACAGCTTTTATTTATGAATGAACTTCTGTTAACTAAATGAGATATTTGGGGTGAGCACCCTTTGTGTTTGAAACGACTTGTGTCTCCTGCATCTCTTCCTACACCTGTTCCTGTAGTTCAGCAGGAAGGGTTCCTCAAGTGTCTGGGAGACGTTCCTCAGTTCTTCTGGATTTAGTCCATCTCAGTTTTTAATCACAGTTGTAATCACAGACGGACTCGATGATGCTGAGATCAGATGTGGAGCACAGAGACTATTGTCAGACTCTTTATGCATACAGAAATCTCACTGGATTATTACAATTAATGGCAATTCATTAATAAATGTAAACTGATATTTCCTCCTGACACACTACAGCAAAAGATATAAAGAACTGGCTTAAACACACTTAGTGTGTAAAAATACTAGCAAGCCTCAGACTTTTGCACAGCACTGTATAAATATATATTTTACATTTAATTTAATGAATCATGTTTTCATCAAGTGGCAAACCTCCTGAGTTTAGGAAACCCTGCCTTATATAATAGCACTGTGGTGGTTTCAGATGCATATACTGATTTGTATTTTAATACATTTTTACATGCATTTATCCAAAGGTATGCATGTTTATCAGTGCAGGCATTGCTCTCATCACAGAATGATTAACATATACTCATATGGCCAAAAGCATCGTAAAACTATGGAGCCTTTTGGCGCTTTGATATTAGTTTTTTCCACTGCACCCCAGGAGCAAGGAGAAGGGAAATGTAGTTTGTTTGTTGAGTGTGATGTGTGTTTGTCACCATCTGGCTGTGAGCGTCACACACACCGCTGAAACGCACTGCTTCCTCTCCGACAGCTGCGTCCCTCCTCCTCCTCCTCCTCATCATCATCATCATCCGCTCTCACATCAGTCATCTCTTCACTGGACCTCCGCTGATAACATCTCTGTCACTGATGGAGTTTGGGCTCCTGCCACTCGCCTATGGCTTGCTTAGCTGGGGATTGAAACACACTTGAAGATTTGAATGTGCTGAGAACCAAACTTGAACCGGAGGATGGCACTATTGTCTTCTGTAGAACTTGTTTCATAGTTGATGAACTTTACAAAGTTATTGAACTATATCAATATCGAACTGACTCAGTGAGTAATGACACTATTGTCTTCATAATTGATTAACTTTAGTTATTGAACTGAACTGAATCAACAGACTTGAGCTGAATAATGACACTAGTGTCTTTATAGCAGAATTTCAATGTGTCTCATATTGTCAAATATTGATAGTTTGGTTCTGTATTTTCCTGTTTATTACTATGAAGCTGAAATGGTTCATGATTCAGTCTGTTTTATTCGGACAGTTCACTCACACACTGAAAGCTTTTGATCGGTTCTTTTTTAGCGGTCAAGCAGGTGGTCTGAAATGATTCATGATTCAGATTGATTCATTCGGACACTGAATCGTTTGCAGCGGTTTCTCACTCCGAAAGCCTTTAATCTGTTCTTTTTTAGCGGTCAGACGGGTGGTCTGAAATGATTCATTATTCAGTTTGATTCATTCGGACATTTCATTGGTTCTTTTTTAGCGGTCAAGCGGGTGGTCTGAAATGATTCATGATTCAGTCTGATTCATTTGGACAGTTCACTCACACACTGAATCGTTTGCAGCGGTTTCTCACCGTGAAAGCTTTTAATTGGTTCTTTTTTAGCGGTCAAGCGGGTGGTCTGAAATGATTCATGATTCAGTCTGATTCATTCGGACAGTTCACTCACACACTGAATCGTTTGCAGCGGTTTCTCAGTCCGAAAGCCTTTAATCTGTTCTTTTTTAGGGGTCCAGCAGGTGGTCTGAAATGATTCATTATTCAGATTGATTTATTTGGACAGTGAATCGTTTGAAGCGGTTTCTCACGGTGAAAGCTTTTAATCGGTTCGTTTTTAGCGGTCAGATGGGCGGTCTGAAATGATTCATGATTCAGTCTGATTCATTTGGACAGTTCACTCACACACTGAATCGTTTGCAGCGGTTTCTCACGGTGAAAGCCTTTATTCAGTTCTTTTCTAACGGTATTAGTTGTTTAAGATTAAGATCAAACAGATTAAGATCAGAAAGAGTGTGTGTGTTTGTGTCTGGACTGGAAGCATCAGTGCTCATAATGGACCGGGATAAATGTCATGTTTTTCCGTGTTTATGCAGCGTGACATTTGCAGACTAAACTCGTCCTCTTCCAAACTTTGGTCTCTGCGTACACTGAAAAAAGAGTGTGTTGGATTTACATGATTTAATTGTGTACATCAGTCCCACATGGATCAACTGAGTTAAACAAACATAATCGGTTCATGTAACTTCAACATCATAGAATAAACACATTTTAAGACACAATTAAGTCTCAAAGTGAATTATAAACGGCTCCCTGACATGATTCAGGCATTCAATGTCATATTCTTTAATGTTACACAACTGATTTATTTTACTACACTAGCTAGTTATCATACATTAGCATCTTGCATGCTAAGCATTATAAACTTCTTCAGCTAAGCAGTTTTGACTTTAGCCGTATCAATCCACGGCCTAAGCAAATGCTCATCTTCTCCACAACGGTAACACACTGAAATTTAAATTGTTCTAATAATTCCAAGATTATTGAATATTAAACACTATTAAACCAAATCAAGTCTCCCCCTTTCTCATCTTGCTCAAAAATACATTAAATAACACTTTTACCTATAAAATAACAACATTTACTCTCTCTTGATTTAGCCATATGCAAAGCATGCTGGGAACTAACTAGCCCCGCCCAGTTTTAGTTAATGCAACACAAATCATTCATGTAATCTCAACACAAACAGATTAAGTAAACTTCGATTTGACTTATTCTCTTGATTTATTCTCTTGATTTATTTAAGCGGATTGAACACAATCAAATTAAGTTAGGATTGTTGTTGTTATTATTTGTTTGTTTATTTATTTATAATGTTTATATTAATTATGATCATAATGGCTTTAATAATAATAATTATAGCTATTGTTATTATTATTATTATTATTATTCATAATGACAAATATTAATAAACATGTATCATGTATTATTATAATAGACTTAATAATGATGATTTTTATTTATAATGTTTGTAAAATTATTATTACAAAGGCTTTGATAATAAATAATAATAATTATTACTATTATTATTATTGGTGATAATAATAATAAAAATAATAAAATGTATAATATTTATTATTATAAGGGATATAATACAATAACTATGATGTTGATGTTGTTGATTGCTGATATTATGTATTTATTTATTATGCTTATAATATGTATTGTCATAATGGTTTTATTAATAATACTAGTGTATATTATTATTAAATTATTATTTATAATACCAAATATTAATAAACATGTATAATATTTAGTATTATATAAAAGTAATAATAATTATGATTATTTATCATGTTTATAATATTATTATAAAGGCTTTGGTGATGATGATGATGATAATGTATAGTATTTATTATTAAAATGACTTTAATAATAATTATATATATATATATACAATTATATATAATAGTTATTAGTGAGAATAATAATACATTTGTATAATATATGTTGTTATAAGTGATTTAATAACGATAGTTACACTACTAGATATTCACATATAAAGGGTTATCTTAAATATGAGTATTTCTTGTGAATCGGCATCTAATGTGCAGCTGTGCTTGTGTCCTCAGGTGTCGAAGGCTGCGGCGGACCTGATGGCGTACTGCGACGCACACATACGAGAGGACCCGCTCATCGTGCCCGTCCCGGCCTCAGAAAACCCCTTCAGGGAGAAGAAGTTCTTCTGCACCATCCTCTGAGGCCGGGCCGGGCTGCAGGTTCTGCCGTGAGGTCTCCGCGTCTCTGGCTGCTGCCGTTGAGCTGTGTTTGATGCTCCGCGTCTCTTGATGCTCCGATCCCTCCTGGAGGCCCGTGGGGGTTTTGGGGGGAGTCCATTAACTGGCAACCCAGTCAGAGCGTCTCATGTCTCGTTAACTAGGTTTGTTATTGCTTCGTAATTAGAGAACAGCCTTTCTCACTGCTTATGGGATGAGAGAGTTTTTGTGAGCGTGTTTTTTTTCATTTTCTTCATTTTCTTCATTTTCCTGGGGGGTGGCCCTTTTATTATTATTATTATTATTATTATGTTATTCAGACATTTTTTATAAAAAAACCCTATGTTTGATATGCACTGCCCGGTCAAATGTTTGGACACACAAAGATTGTGCATTAATAATTGAAATTGTTATTGAATTGTGACTATGAATGAATTTGTTTACCACACAACATTAGATTAACCTTTCTGGAGTGGATAGTGAAATAAAAGCCTGTTTAAAAGCAGCTGGAGGATGAACGACATACACGAGGAGAGGTTTGTTTGGAGTTATTTCATAGATTTCATTACTTTTCTGTTTCTGAATAATAGTTATAATAAAGAATGAGTAAATGTGTCCAAACTTTTGATGGCCATTAAAAATTCAGCGTTGCATCACAGGAATTAATTACATTTTAAAATAAATTCACACAGGAAAAATTTATTGTAAATTGTAATAATATTTCACTATTTCCCTATTTTTGATCATATAAATGCAGCATTAGTGGTGAAAATTCAGCGTTGCATCACAGGAATAAATTACATTTTAAAATAAATTCACACAGGAAACATTTATTTTAAATTGTAATAATATTTCACTTTATTCGCCTATTTTTAATCAAATAAATGCAACGTTGATGAGTGAAAATTCAGCGTTGCATCACAGGAATAAATTACATTTTAAAATAAATTCACATAGGAAACATTTATTTTGAATTGTAATAATATTTCAAAAATTTTCCCCATTTTTAATCATATAAATGCAGTGTTGATGAGCGTAAAAAAAAAAAGAAGTATGCACAGATGTGTCCAAACTTTTGACTTTTAGAACTGTACTTTGAATCAAGCGAGTCAAATCTGATCCGCTGTCCATAGCGTTGTGACCTCGCTGAAAAGGCCTCCTCATTCTTTGTGAAAGTGAACGTCAGACATGAGAAACTGATTGTGAATCGGTGCGGTCAGCAGCACTTTGGCCATTCCTGTAAGTGACTCTACACCTTATAAGAGGATTTATGATTAAAGAAACGCCATGCATCGCATTTAAATTCAGCCTGATTTCGATTTTAATGCATTTCATTGAATCTGACAATGAAAACACTCACTGAACCTGAGCTTCCCACATGCAAACATTCAGTCCTCAGATCAGCTTCTTACTGATGATGATGATGATGATGATGATGATGATTTCTTCACACTTTCTGAATGGCCTTACTAACGCCGGGCATGTTTCACAAGAGCTTTTGAGTTGATTTAAACAGCAAGGCCTTTGACTGAAATGCCAAACGGAGAGCCTGCATGTGTACCTGTGTGTGTGCGTGCGTGCATATGTGTGTGTGTGTGTGTGTGTGTGTGTGCGCTCATATAGAAAGGTGGTTTCTGAGTGCCAAGTACTGTGACTATGGCGTGTCCTCTACACTGTTATCTCACAGGCTTTTTCCTATTCAAAACAAACAAAAAAAAGCACAATGTCAAATGTCTTTCTTTATATCACTGTATTTTAGCCTAGCCTTTGCTAATTTATACAAGACCAAGTGTTATTATATTTAATGCACAGCACCTGATTGAGGTGCTGCTTGTGTATCCTGTATTAAAGCCCCTTTAAAGTGTGCTAGGGGGTGATGGAGGCCGAGGGTCTTTCGACACCCAAACTTCTGTCTGGAGAAGATCCAACGTACACAGATGTATATTTGAGATGCTAATGTTGCATGAGATAGCCTTTACATTAAGAGAAAACAGAGTGTGTGTGTAGGGTTGGTATTTAAAAACGACGCTGTGTCCTAAACGCTTCAACATTTACTTTTATATTCTGCTAATGCTCCACGTGTTCAATGAGAGTGAGGGTTTGTTGGCTTTCAAGCAAAAGATTTCTACAGAATTGCAGTACGGATGAACCCCAAAATGTAAATGTTCTTTTAAATATTATTATTATTATTATTATTATTATTATTATCAAACCATATCTTGCATGGACTGATTACCCTATTTAAATATTAGAACTTTGAGATACCTTGTAATTGAATCAATGCCTAAATGTATGGATTTGTTGGTGCTTTTCTGCACTTTTCTCTTTTAGAAGTCTGAATGTGTAGATCTGTGCAGTTGTACAAATTAATAAACATTTTAAATCTGTCTGCATTCCGTGTTAAGTGTGCTTGCATTGTTTGATGGTGCTTTGATATGTTTGTGTGCTGACAATATTAGAATTCATCACAGACGTCAAAGTGAAATTGTGGTCAAGGGAGACATCTAGTGGTGTAACACAGCATTGCACACTTGTTTTTGTTTTTAAGTTATTATAGGAAACAAATTCATGAGAATTCGGGGATTTACATGATATACACTATATTGCCAAAAGTATTGGGACACCCCTCCAAATCATGAATCATGGTGTTCAATCATTTCATGGGCACAGGTGTATAAATCAAGCATTCAATTTCCTCACTACTAAATATTCCACGCTCAACTGTTAGTGGGATTATAATAAAGTGCAAGCGATTGGGAACAACAGCAACTCAGCCACGAAGTGGTAAAATCCCAGAGCGGGGTCAGCGCATGCTCAGGGTCACAGTGCGCAGAAGTCACCAACTTTCTGCAGTCAATCGCTCCAGACCTCCAAACTCCTGTGGCCTTCAGATGAGCTCAAGAACAGTGCGGAGAGAGCTTCATGGAATGGGTTTCCATGGCCGAGCCGCTCATCCAAGCCTTACATCACCAAGAGCAATGCAAAGCGTGGGATGCAGTGGGGTAAAGCACGCCACCACTGGACTCTAGAGCAGTGAGACGTGTTCTCTGAGTGACCAATCACGCTTCTCTGTCTGACCATCCCATGGACGAGTCTGGGTTTGGCAGTTGCCAGGAGAACGGGACTTGCCTGACTGCATTGTGCCAAGTGTAAAGTTTGGTGGAGGGGGGATTATGGGGTGGGGTTGTTTTTCAGGGGTTGGGCTTGGCCCTTTAGTTCCAGAGAAAGGAACTCTTAAAGCTTCAGCATACCAAGACATTTTGGACAATTTCATGCTCAATTTCATGCTTTCATGGGAACAGTTAGGAGAGGCCCCTTCCTGTCCCAACATGACTGCGCTCCAGTGCACAAAGCGTCGCTCCATAAAGACATGGATGAGTGAGTTTGGTGTGGAGGAACTGGACTGGCCTGCACAGAATCCTGACCTCATGTGCATGTAAAGGCAGGCGTCCCAAAACTATTTGTATGTCATAATTAAGATTTACCAAATTAAAAGCAAAAAAAGCAATCACTAACTTGACGTAATCGCCGTCGCAAGTTCAGGAAACGTCAATTACAGCGTTCATTTAATAAAACTACATTTCCCAGAAGGTACCGCGCGTCAAGCGCTGCACTCCTATTGGTCGCCTGACTCTCGTCGTCATCAGCGTGCAGTTAGACATGACGCGCACGCGTCCGACTCTCATCACAACTCCGCGATGCGCGTCGAGCTGCCGGTGTGTTCGGTTCTGTACGCAGCCCGTTAAGCCTCGGTGTCTGGATCCAGCCGCCCGTCCATGAGAAGCGCAGCGGCGGCGCTGTTCCCGTGTGTTATCGCGGCGCTGCTTCACTGGTTCGGCTGGACGGACAGAACTGCGCTCCTGTTGGGTTTGGGCTCTGCAGGTACCGATCCGCTGGGCTTCAACTTTTAAAGCGACTCTTACTTTCTGTTATTCTATTCCGTCTGTTATTTTTAGGCATGCCAGCTGGTGTTGAACAGAAAGTGTGTTGCATTCCACAGATCTTGGATGCATAAAGTTGAATAATAGACTCGCGTTTAGAACAATTCATGCATATATATCTTTATTATTCCGTCCTTATGAAGCTACTTATGCACATTGATGCATACAAATACAGTATATATATATTAATACTTATGGGAACTTGGTGCTTAGTTTATTTAGAACTTTAATACTTAACTGAAAGTGTAAAGACAATGCATTAAAAATGCATATTCTCAATGCTATTAGAAAAATTATGCATATACAACACAGATGCTGACTGCATAGATAAATTATAGTTTATATAAATTAATTTATAGATGTGTGTGAGCATTAATTATCTATCTACCGTATAAAATATTAATATTCAATGCACATGAACATAAATGCATGTTCTATGAATTTAGAATATGAATGATCTATGCATTAAAAATCGCATACTCTGCTTATAGGACATTAATGCTCAATTCTTATAGAAAATTGATGATGAGTGTATCTAGAAACTATTGCACATTTTATTTAGAACAACTACTACTTAAAGTTGCTTATCCATTGAGCATTGTGTACTATAATTCATACATTTATGTGTAGTTTAATGCATAGGGAACTTTAATGCTAAATGCATGTTGAGCATATATGATCAATGCATAAATACATTCATATTCTTTGCTCATAGGACATTAATGCTCTTATAGATAATAAGAATTTGAGTGCATCTAGAAACTATTGCATATTTTATTTAATATATAACACACACACACACACACACACATATAAAACGAGCAATAGTTTATATATGCAGTCAGCATCTGTGTTCTATATGCATAATTTTTTTCTAATAGAATTGAGAATATGCATTTTTAATGCATTATCTTTACACTTTCAGTTAAGTATTAAAGTTCTAAATAAACTGAGCATATGCATTAATATATCTACTGTATCTATATGCATCAGTAGCTTCATAATAACGGAGTATTAAATTGTTCTATACGCGTGTCTTATTAGTCAACTTTATGCATCCACGACCTGTGAAATGCAGAGGTCACCAACACACTTTCAATCTACTATAATCTATAAACTATTAATGTTTAATGCATAGGACACTTTAGTGCTAAATGCATGTAGAATGTGAATGAGCAATGCATAAAAACATCCATACTTTTTGCTTATAGTGCAAAAAAGCTCAGTTATAGAAAAATTAATGCTCAAGTCATATGCAACGATTACTGCTTAATGCATGATATAATGTATAAACCATGCATGTCCGATGATCGTTAATGTTGACTGCATGTGAACCATGAATGATCAGTGTATAAGGAACATTAAAGGGATAGCTCACTTTGAAATTACATTTTGAAATGTTTTATCTTACCTCATGGGCATCCGAGATGTAGGAGTATTTGTGATCATTTTAGGTCAAAGCGTTCTTGTCTGTGCCTCACATAATGCAGGTCTATGGTCACCACCTCAAAGAGCATACACAGAGAAGTCCAAATTAAACAATCCCCCATCGTAAGTACACACTGATGGCCTAAGACACGAAACCAGCGGTTTGTGTGAGAAAACGAACAGTATTTATATCGTTTTTACCTCTTGTACACCACTACGTCCGACTGATCCGAGGGGGCGCGTGCGTGTTTCCTGTTGTGACATTCGTGCGTTCTGGCTTTGTAGTTTGTTCGTTTTCTCACACAAACCGCTGGTTTCTAGTCTTAGGCCATCAGTGTGTACTTACGATGGGGGATTGTTTAATTTGGACTTCTCTGTGTATGCTCTTTGAGGTGGTGACCATAGACCTGCATTATGTGAGGCACAGACAAGAACGGTTTGACCTACTCGGGAAACAAATACTCCTACATCTCGGATGCCCATGAGGTAAGCTAAAACATATCAAAATTTAATTTCAAAGTGAACTATCCCTTTAATGCAGTGACCATTGCACTTTAATGTTTCATAAGTGTGTAGGACAGCTTGCATCAATTGACTCATTCACTAATGATCGTATCTGGGGGGGGGGTTGAGATGTGCAATTAATGCATATCATCACTGACAGGTCTGCATTAAGCGGATCGGATTGAAGGATTTGAAAGTCGTATACAAAAGAAGAAAGCATGTAGAGATCCCATTGAACTCTCTGAGAGATTTACCTGGCAACAAAGGCACAGATGCGCATTACACACTTACTCTGATGTTTGTCACACATGGAGAAACAGGACACAAGTGACAATCCATTAGAGGATACACAGGGCCGGCGCTGCCAGACTTTCATCTCGCTGCATCGTCTGCTCTGTTTACTCTTCAACCGGCCAGAAAGGCTTTTACATGTTTCAGACATTTGCAGTGTTGCAGAATATCCGCTGATTATTGTGTTTCTGATCAATATTGCATTGCTAGATAACCAGAAGGCTGTGCATGAGGTGTTGGTGGGCGTTCTGTCAGCACGGCATCATTATGACCTCCGGCAGGCCATAAGGGACACATGGCTGGGGTACATCAAACACCACCCGCACTTCCAGACACGGTCAGTACCTCACACACACCATGCATCTCATTAAAACTCTGTTCACACACTGATGTACTCTAGAAGATCAGACTTTGTTATTGATCTGAGGGGTTTTTATGTTGGTCTACAACTTTATCGAACCATATAAATATTCCACATTTAAATATCGTCCTGGCAAATGCTCATTAAAATAGGTCGAGCGTGATTTAATGTGCGAACGCTGCTGCTAGTCAATGTTGCACAGGGTTATTATGAATAAATGAAGATGTTTTAAAGTATGCTGCATGCTCTCATCAAAATGCGATGTTAGAAGGCCACAGTGTATTCGTCACCCGTTATGCTCAGTTTAGCTTTGGTTTAGTTCTTTTTGGACTTTTAGTTTGTCATGTATTGTTCCCTGTTTCCTGCTACCCATCAGTTGTCATTGGCTGCGTCCAAAATCACACACTTTCTTGAGTAAATTGAGTAATTACTTCACAACCGCTAAAAAGTGTATTCTATATTAAAGGAACACTCTGCCGTTTTTATAAATAGGGCTTATTCAACTTCTTTCCTACATTTAGATATGTGGGGAAATGCATGTTTGTCTCAGTGCATGCATTGTTTTAGTTTGGCAGGGTTGCCGCTAGCTTAGCTTAGCATAATGAATGGAATCCTATGTTGCCAGCTAGCATGTCCCGATTAAAAGTGATCAAAAAAAACAAAAAAAAACACTAATTACTTCTTGTGGCCTGCGTATTCACAACGAGTACAAATAGCGATGCAGATTAAGACTAGGCGATTTCCTAGGCAGATATTAACTTGGGACTATATTATGGGGAAGCACAGGCGAAGCACTGCTACTGCAGAGATATCACGCAACACATGCACAACATACGCTGGTATGTTGACGGAAGTTGTGGGATTTCATGTGTTGTGTGATATCTCTGCCCACATATCTAAATGTAGGAAAGAAGTTGAATAAACCCTATTTCTAAAAACGGTGGAGTGTTACGTTACTGGAGAGTCAGTTACGTCGCTTCATTTCATTCACAAATCCTCTCCCGTGGCCTCATGGGGTCTCGCCGGAAGAAGTGGATCATCTGGGTGCTTTTTGCCTAATCTATGAGTACTGTGAATTTGGACACTTATTTTGTCACATATTGTTTTTGCTTCCTGTATAGTAGGGAAGTGTGTGCTTTCAGATGCAGCCGTTCACATTGATTTACCCACACACACTGTCAGCCTTCGGTTCGTCAGCTCTTAGTGTTTCTGTTCCTCATTAGTTCTCAGTGTGTGTCCTGTATTGTTGTTTTACACAGTTACGCTGACCGTTCTCTTCTGTGGATTACTTGTTTCTGTTTTATTTAATAAATCCATCCATCCATCCATCCATCCATCCATCGCTGTGTCCATCCATCCATCCATCTCTGTATCCATCCATCCATCCATCCATCCATCTCTGTATCCATCCATCCATCCATCCATCCATCCATCCATCCATCCATCCATCCATCGCTGTCTCCATCCATCCATCGCTTTGTCCGTCCATCCATCCATCGCTATGTCCATCCATCCACTGCTGTCTCCATCCATCCATTGCTGTGTCCATCCATCCATCCATTGCTGTGTCCGTCCATCCATCCATCGCTGTCTCCATCCATCCATTGCTGTGTCCGTCCATCCATCCATCGCTGTCTCCATCCATCCATCTCTGTGTCCGTCCATCCATCCATCCATCCATCTCTGTGTCCGTCCATCCATCCATCAATCCATCCATCGCTGTGTCCATCCATCCATCCATCGCTGT
>CM040927.1:38101211-38193711 GCA_023029165.1 Gobiocypris rarus | reverse complement strand
CTATGTCCGCCCATCCATCCATCCATCGCTGTGTCCATCCATCCATCCATCCATCGCTGTGTCCATCCATCCATCCATCCATCCATCCATCCATCGCTGTGTCCGTCCATCCATCCATCCATCGCTGTGTCCGTCCATCCATCCATCCATCGCTATGTCCGCTCCATCCATCCATCCATCGCTGTGTCCATCCATCCATCCATCCATCCATCCATCCATCGATCCATCCATCCATCCATCGCTGTGTCCGTCCATCCATCCATCCATCGCTGTGTCCATCCATCCATCCATCCATCCATCGCTGTGTCCGTCCATCCATCCATCCATCGCTGTGTCCGTCCATCCATCCATCCATCGTTGTGTCCATCCATCCATCCATCCATCCATCCATCCATCGCTGTGTCCGCCCATCCATCCATCCATCCATCTGTGTCCGTTCATCCATCCATCCATCGCTATGTCCATCCATCCATCCATCCATCGTTGTGTCCGTCCATCCATCCATCCATCCATCGTTGTGTCCGCATCCATCCATCCATCGCTGTGTCCGATCCATCCATCCATCGTTGTGTCCCATCCATCCATCCATCCATCGCTGTGTCCGCCCATCCATCCATCCATCCATCGCTGTGTCCATCCATCCATCCATCGCTGTGTCCGTCCATCCATCCATCCATCCATCCATCGCTGTGTCCGTCCATCCATCCATCCATCCATCGCTGTGTCCGTCCATCCATCCATCCATCCATCCATCGCTGTGTCCGTCCATCCATCCATCCATCCATCGCTGTGTCCGTCCATCCATCCATCCATCCATCCATCGCTGTGTCCGTCCATCCATCCATCCATCCATCCATCGCTGTGTCCGCCCATCTATCTATCCATCCATCCATCCATCCATCGCTGTGTCCATCCATCCATCCATCCATCCATCGCTGTGTCCGTCCATCCATCCATCCATCCATCCATCCATCGCTGTGTACGTCCATTTATTCATCCATCCATCCATCCATCCATCCATCGCTGTGTCCGTCCATCTATTCATCCATCCATCCATCCATCCATCCATCGCTGTGTCCGTCCATCTATTCATCCGTCCATCCATCCATCCATCCATCCATCGCTGTGTCCGTCCATCCATCCATCCATCCATCCATCGCTGTGTCCGTCCATCTATTCATCCGTCCATCCATCCATCCATCCATCCATCCATCTATTCATCCGTCCATCCATCGCTGTATTCTTCCATCCATCCATCCATCCATCGCTGTGTCCGTCCATCTATTCATCCGTCCATCCATCCATCCATCCATCGCTGTGTCCGTCCATCTATTCATCCATCCATCCATCGCTGTATTCTTCCATCCATCCATCCATCCATCCATCCATCGCTGTGTCCGTCCATCTATTCATCCATCCATCCATCGCTGTATTCATCCATCCATCCATCCATCACTTTATTCATCCATTGCTGTGTCCGCTGGAAAAACTGTTTAATATGTTTTTTTAATAATTTGTAATAATGTTTTCAGGTATGTAATTGTATTTATATTTCGGTTACTTAATGTGTAATTATGTTTAATAACCATGTGCTTATGCCCATTGGATAATCCAGTCAGTGAATGACACAAATCACAATTGAAAATCTGACTTGAATATTTTCTCTTTATTTAAAAATCCATGCAAAAGATCAGATGATTCATTACAAATAAACAGTGTACAGAGGTGTAAAGAGTACCTGAAAAAGCATGCTAAAAGTACAGATTACAGTGAAAATGACTCCATTAAAAGTCAATTCCAATACAACTCGAGTAAAAGTCTTTCTTCTGGTTTCACAGACCAGGCTTACGTCTAGTCTCAGACTAAAAATGCATGTTTGAGCCGTTTTAACTGAAAGAAACGCATTAAAATATGTCAGTGCCATTGTTTTGTCTCAAGATGCACATCAGTTATGTTTATGAAAGCTTCTTAAATGCCCTAACTAAACCTAAAGCTTAATCTAAGCCCTGTCTGTGGAACCAGGGCTGATTTGATCAGTACTGAAGTATTTGACTGGTACTGAATGTAGGCTCAAAGATTCACTAGTCCTCAACACCTCAGAGACATGCCAGTGAAAACATGAAACCTTTGTGAGGACAGCAATGACATTTATTTTCTAAAATCAAAATGAAATCTCAATATTGCAATAAATCAAGGTCGACAGAGCAGCCTCTCAAAAACCACCTACAAACACTCCAGTCTCAGTGAAGCTCAAGTGCTCAGAAAGGGCATAAGCAAAGCAATATCCTTCCATATAACGGATAAATAAAATAATGTTCAGTAAAATAAAATGGCAAATGGACGTGCTGGTTTCGGCTGCGGTCACGTCCTCATCTCATATAAAACACCCGTGATTCAGAAGTGACCTGCTAATGCTCTTGCGCTCACTTCAGGGGTTGAGTACAGGCAAAACGCACAAGATATAGTTCCTGTAAAATAGGCGCCATTCTGTATTCAATTAAATCCAGTATTCAAAGCTTTGACGTTAAACCCTTAGTGCTGCACTAGCTCGTCTGTGTCACAAATGAGGGATTTAACTACAGAATCATGCATTGATGTTGTCTCTGATGTCCTTTGAAAGGGTGATGGTGAAGTTCATCGTGGGTGAGCATGGCTGTGCTGTTCCGGAGGAGGATCGTGAAGACCCGTACTCCTGCTCACTTCTGAACCTCACGGACACAGGTCAATACAGCACTCGTCTTCACTCACAGTCCCTGCTATCTTCCTCAATTCACAGCAGTTTTGTGCTTTACCATTCTGCGTTTTCAAAACGGTGCTTCTCTGCCTCGTTTCCTCCCTTCGACACTGGACTTTTTCATTTTACAGACCCCCTACTCGCACGTGCATCTGTACGCCTCGCGGTATGAGGCCTGAAATCATAGTGCACACTTGGGCTCTCTTCTCAATAGTCAGCATGTTTTGGCTTCCTGCTGATTTAATTGGAACATCGTGTAATAACATTCTGCATTTTAAGGATTTTGCCACATCTTCATGATCAGTTGGAGGGAAAAAGACGAGTTTGAATTTTCGGAATTCTCACTTTTTCAAATTTGAAAGTGAAAATTCTGAAAATTTTACTTGCCCGCTTTCTAATTGACCTATTGACCAAACTTTAATGATGGTTTATAGTGTTTATTGTGTCCTTTTTCACTCCAAAAAAAAATCACAGTAAGAGCTGAACAAGCAAAGCATAAGAAGTGCGCATTAACGTCTCATTCTCAAACTCTTTCTCTGTTGCGTTATCATTAACATACACAGCAAACTACACAAAAACACTCATACAGCTAACAGTACACACACATTTACAGACATTATGCCTTTCCAGGGGTGCTCATAAACTGAACTTTGTATCTGAAAACAACTCGGATAACCTGCGAGTGTGAGCTCTCCCTTTCACTAACGCTCCCCGCATCGCTCCGTAGACTATAATACCTCCTTAGTAAGACAAATAATGTAGACCGAAACATATCTAAAGAAATCACAGAAATATCAAAAATGTATACAAAAAACTTTAATCGTAACTTAATGAGAGTATGACACCCAGACAATCCCCTCAGGATCCCTGGAGTCAGTGTTGCAGTACCCCAGACACATCGCTTTACCATTTTTGTAGCATAAACACCATCAAACCGATGAGAGCTTCGGGTTTTCCAATGGTTCTCTATGGCACTGAAACCTAAAGATGTCCGAGTTCCGGTCCTAGCGCAACTAATACTCAACTGCCATTGGCTCATCTGCGTTCGAGGGGAGGGGCTTACCGACAGGTCAATTAAGCTTAACAGACGAGTCTCTTAAGGTGCTGATGTTTGGATTATTGTGCAGCGGCTTGTGAACACACCTCCGTCTGTGGAAGAGTTGACATCTGGCTTCATCTCTAACCCTTCTTTAATAAACTTGCTTCTGTACGCCTCGCGGTATGAGCCCTGAAATGCACACTTGGGCTCTCTTCTCAATAGTCAGCATGTTTTGGCTTCCTGCTGATTTAATTTGAACCTCCTGTAATAATATTTTGCATTTTTATGATTTAGCCACATCTTCATGATCATTTGGAGGGAAAAGTTAGAATTTTCGGGAATTCTCACTTTTTGGTGGAATGAGGTCATAAAGAGCGGAATGTATGGGCACTTCACACACACACACACACACACACACACACACACACACACACACGTTGTGTTTCCATGTTTTATGGGGACATTCCATAGGCGTAATGCATTTTATACACACACACACACACACACACACACACACACACACTCACACACACACACACACACACACACACACACACACACACACACACACACACACACACACACACACACACACACACACACACACACACTGACACACACTCAAGACACTCACACTGACACACACACACACACACACTTATACTGTACAAACCGTATTTTCTATCCCCTACTCTGCCCCTGCCCCTAAACCTACCCATCACAGGAGACATGCTGCATTTTTACTTTTTCAAAAACATCACTTAGTGTGATTTATAAGATGTTTTCCTCATGGGGACACACAAAAATGTCCCCACAAGGACAAAAATTTGGATATTACCATCTTTGTGGGGACATTTTGTCCACACACACACACACACACACACACACACACACACACACACACACACACACACACACACACACACACACACACACACACACACACACACACACACACACACACACACACACACACACTTACACACACACACACACACTTACTCACACACACACAGACACACAGACACACTCACACTCACACACTCAGACACACTCAGACACACCTCAGACACACTCAGACACACTCAGACACACTCACACACACACACACTCACACACACACACTCAGACACACTCAGACACACTCAATCACACTCAGACACACTCAGACACACTCAGACACACTCACACACACTCACACTCACACACTCAGACACACTCACACTGACACACACTCAAGACACACTCACACTGACACACACTCAAGACACACTCACATTCACACACACTCAGACACACTCACACTGACTCACACTGACTCACACTCAGTCACACTCAGTCACACTCAGTCACGCTCAGACACGCTCAGACACGCTCAGACACGCTCAGACACACTCAGACACACTCAGACACACTCAGACACGCTCAGACACACTCAGACACACTCAGACACACTCAGACACACTCAGACACACTCAGACTGACACACTCAACACACACTCAGACACACTCAGACACACTCAAGACACACTCAGACACGCTCAGACACGCTCAGACACGCTCAGACACGCTCAGACACACTCAGACACGCTCAGACACACTCAGACACACTCAGACACACTCAGACACACTCAGACACACTCAGACACACTCAGACACACTCAGACACACTCAGACTGACACACTCAACACACACTCAACACACACTCAGACACACTCAGACACACTCAGACACACTCAGACACACTCAGACACACTCAGACACACTCAGACTGACACACTCAGACTGACACACTCAGACACACTCAGACACACTCAACACACACTCAGACACACTCAGACACACTCAAGACACACTCAGACACACTCAACACACACTCAACACACACTCAACACACACTCAGACACACTCAGACACACTCAAGACACACTCAGACACACTCAGACTGACACACTCAGACACACTCCACACTCAAGACACACTCACACACACACACTGACACACTCAGACACACTCAGACACACTCAACACACTCAACACACTCAGACACACTCAGACACACTCAAGACACACTCAGACACACTCAGACACACTCAACACACACTCAACACACACTCAGACACACTCAGACACACTCAAGACACACTCAGACACACTCAGACTGACACACTCAGACACACTCAGACTGACACACTCAGACACACTCAGACACACTCAAGACACACTCACACACACTCAGACTGACACACTCAGACTGACACACTCAGACTGACACACTCAGACACACTCAACACACACTCAAGACACACTCAGACACACTCAAGACACACTCAGACACACTCAGACACACTCAGACACACTCAGACACACTCAGTCACACTCAGACACACTCAGACACACTCAGACACACTCAGACACACTCAGACACACTCACACTGACACACACTCACACTGACACACACTCAGACACACTCACACTGACACACACTCAAGACACACTCACACACACTCAGACACACTCACACTGACACACACTCAAGACACACTGATACACACACTCACACACACACACTCAGACACACTCACACTGACACACACACACACACACTCACACACACACACTCAGACACACTCACACTGACACACACACACACACTCACACACACACACTCAGACACACTCACACTGACACACACACACACACACTCACACACACACACACTCAGACACACTCACACTGACACACACACACACACTCACACACACACACTCAGACACACTCACACTGACACACACACACACACACTCACACACACACTGTGAGAGTGAGAGCGCGTGAGAGCGCGTGAGAGTGCGTGAGAGCCTGTGAGAGTGTCTCTCTTTAGCTCCGCCCACTGCACGCCTCCACAGACTCAGCTGTTTTCAGAAAGAATCGGTACAGTGTATCTGTCTTTAATAAATCTGATAAACTAAAGACTCTTGGGAGATATGAAGGATCAACACTACTCTACAGATACTCAAGATTAACACGAGACTGGCAGAAACTGTGTGTGTTATGATCCCTTTAAAAGTAGCAACCTGTGGAGCGATATTCCTGTAGCTCAAACATCAGAGCATGTCCAGATGGAGATGAGGATGCCTGGATGATGACTGGTGTTAAGCTGTAGATGCTGTGAGACGGACTCACAGGTGTGTGTTCAAACGAGCTGTTCTTAGTTGTGAAGAGCGTGATGGGATGAGTCTTTCAGAGCGCTGATTGGTGAAGCGTTATGCTAATGTGAGCTTCCTGTGTGGCTCTAAAAGCTTTTCCTGAACAACATCTGTTCTTCTGCCTCTCGTCTGCGCCGCCTTTAATTGGCTTTTGTCTGGAGGACGAGGGAAGTGTGAGTCTGGTGCTGGGAAGAGCTGGAACGGGCGGCTCGTTTCTCTGTTCTTCCCATTGATCTCCTGAGTAATAAATGACCACTTTCTAATTAAGCGGAGCAGCGAGTCTCTTAAAGTGCTGATGTTTGGATTATTGTGCAGCGGCCTGTGAAAACTCCTCCGTCTCTGGCTTCATACAACCCTTCTGATTATTTAATGAATGTGTCGTCACATGAAAAAAAAAGAATGCATTAAATCAAAACTATGAAATGACAAATGAAAGTATGAGAATTATATTGTGACTTGGTTTTGTCCAGGTGTGTTCACTCATCAGCCGACTTCATGAGGTGCATTCTGGGACGCTAATGATGCACTATTCACTACAACTCACATAATAATAATATGAACCATAATAATAAAAGTAATAATGATTGAATACTTCAGATGCAACTTTTTTTAACAATTCTGACATTTTTCTTTTAAATGAGCAGTTTTTGATGTTTTTAATTTTGCTCTTATCAGTAACATTTTTGAAAATAAGGCATTTCAATAATTTACTAATAACCTTTTCATTGTCAATAAAGTGAAATCAATGAACCTAAACATAGAAGCCTGATATTAATGTTTATTTAAAAAAGAAATGTCAGACAGACTTTTATTATTATAATAATAAATATTATTATTATTGTTATTATTTAAATAATTTAATTATCGTTGTTATTGTTATTATTACCAACAACAATAATAACCGTTATTATAATATTGCTATTATTAGAGACATTATTTAAATTAATATAATATTGAATAATATATTAATTATTATTATTGTTATTATTAGTATTGTTTTATATTTAAATTATTTTTATAATAATAATAATAATAATAATAAAATAATTATTAAGAACAATAATAAACATATTATTATTACTATTAATAGCAACATCAACTATAACCATTAAATTCAAATATAATTTATTATTATATAATATAATTATTACTATTTGAGACACTATTTTAATTAAAATATAATTGAATAATATTTTTTATTATAACTTTTTTATATTTAATAATGATAACAGTAATACAACTATTTTACTAAAATATATCCATTTAATAAAACCATCAATACTATTAATATTATTTTATTATTAACGATAATAAACTTATTATTAATAATATTAATAGCAAAATCAAATATAACAGTTATATCATTTAAATTGAAATATAAATTAATAATATAATTATTACTATTATATTAATTGTTTTAATTAAAATATAATTGAATAATTAGTTATTATTAAATTCTAAAATATATTTTTAATAATAATAATAATAATAATAATATTATACTAAAATAAATAATTAATAAAACAAAACCATCATTACTATTAATATTATTTCATTATTAACAGTAATAAACTTTTTAATATTAATAGCAACATCAACTATAACAAGGATAAAAATTTAATTAACATATAAATTAATAATAATATAATTGTTACTATTAGATAAATAATTTTAAATTAAAATATAATTGAATAATAATTAGTTATTATTAAATTATATTTTAAAGTCATTATTTAATAATACAAATATTATACTAAAATATATAATGAATAAAATAAAAACATCGTTAATATTATTGTATTATTAACAAAAATAAATGCATTAATATTAATAGCAACATCAACTATAACAAGGATACAAATTAAATTAAATATAAAATGTAATAATAATATAATGATTACTATTAGATAAATTATTTTAAATTAAAATATAATTGAATAACAATTAGTTATTATTATTATTATTGAATTATATTTTAATTACAATCATTATTTAATAATAATGATGATAATAATAATACAAAAAATGCTCAAATTTATAATTAATCATTACTATTAATATGATTTGCATTATGAATGGTTATATGTCTCTTCAGAGTAGATGTGTGTGTGCTAAAGTAGTTAACCCTTGAATGATTCCTGAGCTCTGCTTTCAGTGTCCGGGCAGGAAACGGCCATCCTGAGCGCTCCGGACAGCTCTGCGCTGGTGCCGTCCGACGTCTCTGCGGTCAGTCTGGACTTTAAGGTCCTTCACTCGGTGGTCATCACACAGCTGGGCGTCTTTCCCAATGCTCCACCACACGACTTCAGAGGCAACGTCACCGTACGGCTGTTCCAGGTGGACCAAGAGGTACGACCACAGATGTCACGGTTACATTTGTGTGTGTTGTGATTCACTCAACCTCACCATGTTTTCTTCCCTGACCTGTGTCCCATTTTTGGGTGTCGAGCCACACTAGAGGTTGCAGCCTTTAGCCTCCTTGTTAGAGTGTCTGACTCATGCTCATGGACCCGGTTCGAGTGTCGCTTGGAGCGGGGCGGTTCGAACAGTAGGGATTACACTCACATCTTAACATATTTCAAAGCCCACCATAAAACATATCTTTTTGTCATTATTTTCCAAACTTTTACCATTTGATCTTTTTCATATTATGTTTGATTATCGGTGTCTTGACATTTTCTCTATGGTTGCTGTCATGTTATTTGTTATTTCATTGTAAATCAACCTTGAGTTTGCAGAAAAGTGCTATACTAATCAAACTTATTCTTATTATTATTTAGTGTTTGATGGCAGTTTTTGCCAAGTGTATGATAGTGTTTTAAAATCTGTTTCTATTTTAAAATACATATAGTGTATTCAAGCCTTTAACTGACTAAATACAGTATATAAAGAATACCTCTGATCAGGACATTAACACCTGCCAAATGCAGGTAGATTTCAGCAGTGGCATGTAGCGCAGTCACTCCTACTAGCCACTTTGGCAGGTTGAATTTTTTATATAATATATACATAGATCTTAAAGTTTTTGCCCATGGTATTGGTCCAACTGTGGCCAGTTAGAAGTGGCTGGTGAGCAAAAAAAGCCCTGGGGCCTATTGCACAAAACTAGGATAAGGGATTAAGCTGGGATATCTTGGTGATCCTGGCTCAAATTATCCGCTAATATACAGTTATCTTTCGTTATCGGTCTTGGTGTGAGTGTGCCTTCAGGGTAAGTTTACACGACAGCGGTGTACTAAATTTTGCATACTGATGACAAGGTATTTTACAGTTACTGTAAAATATGCATCGAACAGTGACCTCGCATTACAGAAGCTCGGATTGCACTTCGTAAAGCCATTCAATTAGTTCTTGCCACTGGAGGAACCTAAAATATCCTCCTGGCTTTTTAAGGTGAGCTTTCATCATCCCACTAGACATTACTCATTTATTTGATAAATGTTCTAGAGATGTACTCTCACGGAGACCGAAGTCAGAAGACGAGCTGTGGAGATAAATGCGTGGAGAGCCAATTTAATAAAGTCTTCTCCATCCGCGCGGCTGGAATTGGATGCTTTGATTGTGGAGTCTCTCTGATCTTGCGTCCGAGGTCGACGGAGATGCGTGATGCAATCACACGCCGCCTAATTCCACAATTTAATACATTTCCACGCTTTGTCCACGTCAACAGACTCACACACGAGAGCTGCTGCTGTCGTAACACTGATCAGGATTGTGTTTTACCATGTTGTCATGTTGATAGGAAGGCAGTTTATTCGAGCTTGTTTTAAATTATTCATATTCAAGTCATTGGTTCTTTGTACTTGGCCTTAGGAACATTTACTAGTTCTTGCGTAGTCTCTGTAGTTTAACCTAGGGCTGGGCGATATATCGAATATTAGCGATAATATCGCAATAATTTTGACGACGATGTAAAATTTGAAAATATTGTGAATATCGAATATTTTAAATTCAACATGCATACTTTCCCAAATAACATTACCAGATAACGCAGAGCTCTGCTTCCACCGTTCACTAAACATTGGAAGCAGAAGAGTTAAATATATACAAGCAATGACAAAGAAAGCAACAGAAACATGCGCGCATGAGAGAAATAATAGCGCGGCGCGGGACTCTGACCTGAAGCGCACACACACGCCTTTCAGACAACATGCGATCGGGATTCAGTTCTTTCATGGATTATTGGGTTTCAATGGTCAAACAAATGTAAAAATGCACGTCCTGGCGAGTATTAAACACAGTAGTGTATGTCTTTAGTGAACGCACACAGAGTTGAGTGAGAAATCGTGTGTTAGTGAGTTGGGTCCGTGCAGCTCTTAAAGGGCCGGAGCTCATATTCTGTGTGATTTAATGTTCATCAAACAACAACGAAAAATAGAAAACCACCCCATGCTTGGCTAAACAACTTTAATATATTTATTAAGAATCAGTGTAGCCGATAGTACATTTATAGAGTGAAAACTTTTATATATATATATTTGATTTCTGATTTATTTCTTGACTTGCTGCTGTTAAATAGACCCACTGTAGCTGAACATAAAGCACTGCTTCTGCCATATTGTTTGTAATTTGCACGTTTTACTTATGTTTTTTTTTTTTAAAAGATCAAATTAAAAGTACATAAAAAAAAAAATGAAATTACTCGAATCATGATTTAAGATTTTGGTCATCCCAACCTGTTCATTAAACGCAAACATTTTGTATTTAATTTGGTTCTCTCTAAATAGTTTTTGTTGTTTTTAATGGGGGCAAAAGAAAAAATTAATTTAAAAGCAATTGCAAACATATCATGATATATATCGAATATCGTACGAATTTGGACAATATCGAGATATATATATTTTTTGGATATCGCCCAGCCCTAGTTTAACCGTGGCATTAGTAATAAACCAGATTAATCACATGTAAGACATGGATGTGCATGGCTCCCCTTTATCAAGCCTGGATGAAACTATCACATTTAGAAAGTATAAACCAAGCGGCAACCTCCCTCAGTTTCTCTTGAAGTGACTTAAAACTGCAGTTCATCGACTGGCCACTAGAGACCGGTGCTTCCGCTACGACAAGCGTGACCTTTCCAACGTAACTGCGTATTACGTGACGTCACGTACACATATCACAGAACGGAGCAAGGTGAGCATTTGTGCTTATAAAACTTAAACTTTTGACTTTTATTTTGTAAATGAGTGATGGTTTGGTTAGATCAGACCCTTATTCATCGTCTGGTGTGGTTTAAAGCCCTTTGAAGCTGCACTGAAACTGTCATTCGGACCTTGAGCCGTTTGGGCTCCATTGAGTCCATTATAAGGAGAAAAATCCTGGAGTGTTTTCATCAAAAACCTTCATTTCTGTTCCACTGAAGAAAGAAAGACATGGACATCTTGGATGACATGAGGGTGAGGAAATCATCCGCAAAAGTTTATTTTTAAAGTGAACTAATCCTTTAATCTTCTCCCTTTTCCAATCACAAATCAGATCGGAAAGGCATTTATTTTCAATAAAAATGTAGAAAATATTATAAAAGTGGAAATAAAGCGTGTATTTATCGATTAGGGTTAGATAAACAGACATGTGCTGAATGTTAGAGACGATAAAAGTGAGTGGGTCCAATATCATTGATCATAAAGTGGGTGGGTCTTGTCCCGCCCACACACACTGGTTCCGACGCCCATGCAAACTAGTAGTGTTATAAATGTACATACATTTTTTTTAATGAAAATACAAAAAACATTGCAGGATTTACGATATTAATGACCGTTAAAACACGTCATCACAGTCTGTGAAAAGGGTCCATTGAGCTCATGTTAAAATGCCCAACTTTACAGCAGAATAAAACATGTTTACAGCCTGGGACAGATTGTGGTTTTGGTCTATATGGTTCATTTTGCCCTTCATGACGACTGTGAGGGGGTGAATTTATTTATAACTCATTCGTTTACATTATATAAAGCCTTAAAGTTCTGCATAATTCAGGGCGTGGCCACTTTGAGTGACAGATTGCTGTTTGTCTGCTGTCTGTTAGTCATCACATCATCTCAGCTCCGCCTCTATTGCCCATTTTCAGTTATCCGGGAGTGACGTGCGGTGACGCGCTGCTAAGATCAGGCCAGCTCGACACTACTTTACGCTTCAAAACTGCTCTTCAGAATCCTATTGGTGGACACTACGTCCATATTGCAGTCTATGGTATAAGCACTGCCATTGCTGCACTAATGGATTACAGATATAATTGTACTGGTTATATAATAATATTTAGAGTTTGAGTACTGAGAAAATCTGCAATTCAAACAGGATTCTCTATTTTCAACAGAATATTGCAGCACTAATCAGCAAGAGTTGTGGGTTTTTCAACTATCGTTGAACACAGGGCAGAATAACCATAGACATTGTTGTCGCTTTGGCTTGGCTTGCTCATTTGGGGACACTCAAATTATGATCCAAGTTACTCAACTAAATATACAAATAGAATTTATTAATTTGGTCATATATAATTCTATAAACTATCCAAATTAAACTAGCCAAATCAAATTTTGTTGCAATGTTGTCCTGTTTAACACTGTGAAGCTGCTTTGAAACAATCGTCATTGTAAAAGCGCCATATAAATAAAGTTGATTGATTGATTGATTGATTGATTGATTGTGTCACCCCAAATAATTTGAAATGGCCAAATTGTCCCCTGCCAATATCTGATATTGTTGAAGCTGCTCTGCTGCACGCCATTACGCAGCGCTCCGTATGTTGCTAGGAAGACAAAAGTAAAATGTTACATTTTTAGGTTTAAAATGTTCAGAATGAGTGACATGGCCAATCAAATCGAAGAAGGCGGGGCTTACTGTTAGTGCCAGTTCCAACGCGACGCTAGTTATAGCAGTGAAAGAGTGTCGAAGATGTGTCTCATGATAAAAACATTCAGTGACCAACAGTAATATCAAGTGATGCAAACTACTTGACATTGAAAAATCGTAGTTTTGAATAGTAAATTATGACATTTATGTAAATCAAAACATCAAACTACTTTCACATTGTCATTATGGGGTATTGTTTGTAGAATTTTGAGGAAAATAATGAATTTAATCCATTTTGGAATAAGGCTGTAACTTAACAAAATGCACTGTAAATATTTCTTTGTTTGTTCATCTGAAAACCTTTGAGTTTCTTTCATCAGTTGTCAAATTATGCAAAAGCGTAAGAGTATTATTTACATGCATTTAGGATATATAAAATAGACTTACAGAAAGTCTGCCAGTCTGTGTGCGTGTGAGTTTATTCTGAGTGTGTTGGCCTTTGCAGCTGCGCAACTATGGTCTGTTGTTTCTCCTGACACGTTCACACCTGTGTGTGTGTGTGTGTGTGTGTGTGTGTGTGTGTGTGTGTGTGTGTGCGCAGGAGGCGGTGGTGAGCGCTGCTTCAGCACACTGAGTCCAGGGTCACGTGTGGGTGGGATGTTTTACAAGCCCGTGGAGCAGTTCATTCTTCCTAAGGTGACGCGTTCAGACCTCATTCAAAACACCTCCAGTAACGGCTGAGTTTAGGATAATGCACATCATCCTGCAAAATAAGAGCTAGTATCAAACGACCGGATGTACATTATCCTAATTACTTACCACATAAGCAAATTAGTAGACAATTAGCGGGCTCCTCCCCTAGTGGGCGGTGTCATGCATTTTAAATACTTTATAATCAAAATCTTTTCTTATCTTGACAGTAATATCGTCTGAATGGTCTGAGTCTCAAGGTTCCATATTTTGATTTGTAATGGAAGTGATATTTGGACAGAAATGTATTAATTTATTGCAGGAGAATGCATAAACTTGATTCGACGCCTGTGAAGAGACGACTCAACGCCAGCGCTGTTATAGCGGCCTAAAATAATACATGATTGATTAACTTTTTCTAACATTTTTCAATGTACATTTATAAAATGCACTTTCTGTAAAGCTGCTTTGAAACAATGTGTATTGTGAAAAGCGCTATACAAATATATTTGAATTGAATTGAAAAAAATCAGTGGGTAATGAGTGACACCCGGTGGCTGTTTTTGGTACAGCGGCTAAAGAAAATCTCATGGGATCTTCAATTTGTGTGAAATCAGCTTCAAATTTGGAACACAAATTGGTTAGACATATGACTTTTGATTTTATAGTAATTTTTGAGTAATAAAAAATAAAGTCAACAAAATATTCAACACTGTTCTAATGGTTTTGTACATTTTAATGTGCCTTTAAGGGAAATGTAAATAAATCTAACATAAAAGTTTGTGGTAATATAATATATATTGACAAATAACTGACCTCGGAATGTTGCGACTGACCAATCAGAATCAAGCATTTCTACTGCAGCATCAGGTGCTGGAAGCAAGTGGTGTCAAGCTGATAATGTAACCTCTGTGTGTGTGTGTGTGTGTGTGTGTGTGTGTGCGCACGGTCTGGTCTTCTTCTGCAGGGTTTTGAGGGATCTCTCCTGTGGGAGGCTCAGGATTCCACCGGCCTGATGTCCGTCAACACATCAGCGCTGCATCTGAATAACGGCGGAGGGGTTCTCAAGTTTGGATCTGTGAGAGAACGTCCTTTCATTTCAATGTGTTATGGATGAAAGTGCAAAAACTGATGCAAATCTGTTCCTGAGGGGTTTTATTGGCCCAGCTCAAGAGTCTCTGTGAAACTGAAGATGTGGCTCGAGCCTATCGTTCATCAGTGTGAGCTGATTCTGTGTTTTCCCTCAGATTGAAGATGGCACGCTGCCTCACAGGAGCGCGTTGGGCTTCCCTGGTTTAGCTGGAGGATTCACTTTTACAGTATACGGTACGGGTTTCTGTTTCATTCAGCCTTGTGTTTTCATGATCAGTAAATGGATGGATTGTGGGAGCACGTCTCACTCGAATCGGTCACTGGCAGCTTTTTGTCTCGTCTGCTCACACAGGCTGCATTTATTTGATCAGAAATACAGTAAAATTGTGAAATATTATTCTAGTGTAGATCAGCTGTTCTCTGTGTGAATATATAGTGCAGTGTGATTTATTCCTGTGATCAAAGCTGAATTTATCATCATTACTCCAGTCTTCAGAGTCACATGATCCTTCACTAATCACTCTCATATGAGGATTTGATGCTCAACACACATGTATGATTATTAATATTATAATGTTGAGAACAGATGTGCATCTTTAAAGGTGTCATGAACTGGCTTTTTTATTTTTTTATACTGTTGTGTGAGGTCAACTAATGACGTTCGTGTGGTTTTTTCATTCAGAAACATCATAATGAATCAGTAATAGGCTATTTTCTACACTGGTTTTGAGGCTTTCTCCTGAACGCTGGGTTTTGATGGCCGTGCCGCACTGGAGACTGGGAAGTAAACGCCCACGGCTGGGATTGGATAAGATTTGCATATTTAATGAGCTTCAGCTCCCCTGTCAGTTCAGTTCACATTAGGAGGGATCGCTTTGGAAAGCGGTGACCGGAATGATCCTCTCGATCACAGGGCTCGAAACCGCCTTTATCAAACAAACACAATGATTTATTTCTCATCCACCCGAGATTGATTGGAATATTGTTTCTGTATTACATGGCCCTCTCGATCGGTCGATAAGCGCGAACCACACACACATGGGCGCTCAGATCAAGAAAGGAATATTATTTCACTATTTGAGATTCATCGGGCTGCCGATGGGCTTACGTTTTGGTAGCCCGTCTGGAAAACACAAAGCCCCGGATTACTATTACATATAAAAAAGACGTTTTACTCACATAAGTTTGTTGCTCCATTCCTGTCGAATCCAATATAGAAGGCACAACACTGTGTCTGCAAATCCAGCGCCTGAGACTTCATTACAAACGCTTCCGCAGTGAAATGAAGCGAACACACGTACATGTCTTCCCGCGTGAGCTGGAACTTCATTAAAAAGAGCCGGTGTTTTGCCACACAATGACGTCAGGATGAAGCACTCTCTCGTTTTCTGGGCCTGGTGTCTATAAAAGCTTTTCTTTGACTAACAAGGACGTTTTCAGCTCTGAAACTTACAGGATATTCTTATATTACCATGACCTTTCATATATCTCAAGGGAAAGTTGATTTCTCAATTCATCACCCCTTTAAAAAATTTTATGGAAACTTTGATACATTTTTTCAGGATTCCTTGATGAATAGAAAGTTCAAAAGAACAGCATTTATTTGAAATAGAATCTTTTATAACATTATAAATCTCTTTACTGTCACTTGTGATCAATTTAATGTGTCCTTCTAGAATAAAATAATTAATTTCTTTAAATATTTTTTGAAAGGCAGTGATTTTTCTATTATCTGCTAATTATAAGAGTTGAATTAAAAATATAAATATTAATATATTAAATATATCAATCTTAATTTGCTCTGTAATGGTTTGAGTGATTTTCAGTGTAACAATGAACAATTAAGAATTAATTTAATCATTTAAATTCATATGCACCAGTATAAAACACTCTATAGGAAAAATATATATAATACACTCACCTAAAGGATTATTAGGAACACCTGTTCAATTTCTCATTAATGCCATTATCTAATCAACCAATCACATGGCAGTCGCTTCAATGCATTTAGGGGTGTGGTCCTGGTCAAGACAATCTCCTGAACTCCAAACTGAATGTCAGAATGGGAAAGAAAGGGGATTTAAGCAATTTTGAGCGTGGCATGGTTGTTGGTGCCAGACGGGCCGGTCTGAGTATTTCACAATCTGCTCAGTTACTGGGATTTTCACACACAACCATTTCTAGGGTTTACAAAGAATGGTGTGAAAAGGGAAACACATCCAGTATGCGGCAGTCCTGTGGGAGAAAATGCCTTGTTGATGCTAGAGGTCAGAGGAGAATGGGCCGACTGATTCAAGCTGATAGAAGAGCAACTTTGACTGAAATAACCACTGTTACAACCGAGGTATCCAGCAAAGCATTTGTGAAGCCACAACACGCACAACCTTGAGGCGGATGGGCTACAACAGCAGAAGACCCCACCGGGTACCACTCATCTCCACTACAAATAGGAAAAAGAGGCTACAATTTGCACAAGCTCATTAACTGATATTCATAAATGAGACCTTTCTGTAAAGTGTTTCCTATATATCGCTCAGCTGTTCCTCTGTCACGAGTATGAGTCTCTCTCTCTCTCTCTCTCTCTCTCTCTCTCTCTCTCTCTCTCTCTCTCTCCTCTCTCCTCCTCTCTCTCCTCTCCCTCTCTCCCCTCTCCCTCCTCTCCCTCTCCCTCTCCCTCTCCCTCTCCCTCTCCCTCTCCTCTCCTCTCCCTCTCCTCTCCCCTCTCCTCTCTCCTCCCTCTCCCCTCTCTCTCTCTCTCTCTCCCTCTCTCTCTCCTCTCCCTCTCTCTCTCTCCCTCTCCCTCTCTCTCTCTCTCCTCCTCTCTCTCTCTCTCTCTCTCTCTCTCTCTCTCTCTCTCTCTCTCTCTCTCTCCCTCTCCTCTCCTCTATCTCTCTCCCTCCTCTATCTCTCTCTCTCCCTCTCTCTCTCTCTCTCCCTCTCAGATGTGGAGGTGTTGTCTGAGCTCTTGCGTGGGCGAGCAGGAAGGCAGCGGAGCCGTGCCGCCCAGCTGAGGCAGGAGGACCAGGCCCTGCGGGACGAGAGCCTCAGACACGGAGACATGGTGTTTGTGGACGTGGTGGACACATACAGGAACGTGCCTTTGAAACTGCTAAAGTTTTATAAATGGTTAGTGCATTACCCAGTCACCTCACAGACCTCGTTCTCCTGGTGTAGTTTTGCAGATTTGCCAGAATCGGAGATAAGAATTAGAATTGTACAACAACTTTTTTCATTTACATAGTTAGGTATTTAAGCTATTTAGCTTAGCTAGCCAAGTTATTTTGCTTGTGTAGGGCAGGGTCACGTATGAATACATACAAAAATGTATTTATAATAATGATACTTTAAAGAGATTCATTTAGAAAATTTTGAAATTTGTCTGATTAGAGCTGTAGGACTTAACACACACACTCACACACACATACACAGATACACACACTCAGACACAGACACACACTCTCTCACACACACACTCACTTACTCACTCACGCACACACACAGATACACTCAATCACTCACTCTCACACACACTCTCATGCGCACATACACAGATATGCACACAGATACACACACTCACAGACACACACACTAACTCTCATACACACCGATACACACGCACACACACACAATCACTCACTCACTCATGCACACATACACAGATACACACACTCAGATTCACACACTCACTCACTTACATACACACACACTCACACACTCACACACACACACACACACAATAATAAATAAAAATAACTCATGCATACATACAAAGATACACACTCAGACACAGACACACACTCACTCACTCACTCACTCACTCACTCTCACACACACTCTCATGCGCACATACACAGATACACACTCACACACACTCCTCACACTGCTCATACACACACACACACAAATAAATAAAAATAATATACATACAAAGATACAGATATACATACACACTCTCCACACACTCCTCCTCCTCCTCCTCCACTCCACTCTCACTCCTCACTCCTCTCTCCTCTCTCTCACAGACTCTCACACTCAGACACACACTCACACTCACTACACACACACACACACACACACACACACACACACACACACAATAAAAATAACTCATGCATACATACAAAGATACACACTCAGACACAGACACACACTCACTCACTCTCACACACACTCTCATACACACATCATGTCACACACTCTCATGCACACACACACACACACACACACACACACACACACACACACACACACACACACACACACACACACAATCACTCACTAATGCACACATACACAGATACACACACTCAGATTCACACACACACACACACACACATGTTTGTTTTGTGAAATGTGAGGACATTCCATAAGCGTAATGCATTTTATACTGTACAAACCGTATTTTTATCCCCTACCCCTAAACCTACCCATCACACACACACACACACACACACACACACACACACACACACACACACACACACACACACACCACACACACTACGCCCACACACACACACACACACACACACACACACACACACACACACACTCACACACTCACGCACGCATACACACACACACACTGCCCCTGCCCCTAAACCTACCCATCACAGGAGATTGCGTAGTTTACTTTCTGTGAAAAACCTCATCCTGTGTGATTTATAAGCATTTTGAAAAGTGAGGACATGGGGAACGTCCTCATATTTCACCCTCTCCTGTAATACCTGTGTCATACCCATGTCATTATACACATCAGTCAGTCAGTAATGGGTTAGTATGGTGTGTGTTATCTCCTCCACACACTCCTCAGGCTCTCTGACTGTTGTCTCTGTCGGGTCTCTTGTATTGTGAATGTGCTTCAGTAGAAGCAGCGCTGCAGAGCTCAGGGGTTTTAATCAAGTGTGTAAATCCACCACGCGTGCAGGTCGGTGGGAAACGCTGACTTCAACCTGCTGCTCAAGACTGATGATGATTGCTATATCGACGTGGACGCTGTCTTGCTGAAGACGGACCGTAAACGGCTCACTCAGAGCAGCCTGTGGTGGGGGAAGTGAGTGAGGTGGACGTATATAATCATATATATTTGTTTATATCTAAAAGTATAATTGACAAGCATGTTTATTAGAGCATTACAGAATATTACAGTTTTTTTTTACAATCGCTAGGACACATTTCTCAATAATTAGATAATTTTTTCAAAACTCTTCACAGTTCTACTAACCAACTTTCATCTTGTCACAGCATTTAATTTCACATTCAATATGCAGTAAATCTACCAAAACACTTCATTCATGTCTCAAATCAACTCATTCTTCCAGAACACTAGCAAAGGTTTTCACCCAGCAAACACTCATAAAACACAGACCTAACAAACACTAACGTCAGGCTGCTTTATGCAATGTTTTCTTTGGTAAAATGTATTACATTAAATAATTAATGTAATTTGAAAGATGTCATTATTAAATGCATTTTGTTCCAAAGCAATGATAAATGATCCTCAGTTTAGCTCACATAGATTTCTGTTGTGATCACAGAGTGAAGAGTTTTGAAAAAAGTGACCCAAGTATTGAGAAAGTGAGTGAGTGAGTGAGTGAGTGAGTGAGTGAGTGAGTGAGTGAGTGAGTGAGTGAGTGAGTGAGTGAGTGAGTGAGTGAGTGAGTGAGTGAGTGAGTGAGTGAGTGAGTGAGTGAGTGAGGAGTGGAGTGAGGAGTGAGGAGTGAGTGAGTGAGTGAGTGAGTGAGTGAGTGAGTGAGTGAGTGAGTGAGTGACTGTGAGTGACTGTGAGTGACTGTGAGTGACTGTGAGTGACTGTGAGTGATTCAGTGACTGTGAGTGATTCAGTGACTGTGAGTGATTCAGTGACTGTGAGTGATTCAGTGACTGTGAGTGACTGTGAGTGACTGTGAGTGATTCAGTGACTGTGAGTGATTCAGTGACTGTGAGTGATTCAGTGACTGTGAGTGATTCAGTGACTGTGAGTGATTCAGTGACTGTGAGTGATTCAGTGACTGTGAGTGATTTAGTGACTGTGAGTGATTCAGTGACTGTGAGTGATTCAGTGACTGTGAGTGATTCAGTGACTGTGAGTGACTGTGAGTGACTGTGAGTGATTCAGTGACTGTGAGTGATTCAGTGACTGTGAGTGATTCAGTGACTGTGAGTGACTGTGAGTGACTGTGAGTGATTCAGTGACTGTGAGTGATTCAGTGACTGTGAGTGACTGTGAGTGACTGTGAGTGACTGTGAGTGACTGTGAGTGATTCAGTGACTGTGAGTGACTGTGAGTGACTGTGAGTGATTCAGTGACTGTGAGTGATTCAGTGACTGTGAGTGATTCAGTGACTGTGAGTGACTGTGAGTGACTGTGAGTGATTCAGTGACTGTGAGTGACTGTGAGTGACTGTGAGTGATTCAGTGACTGTGAGTGACTGTGAGTGATTCAGTGACTGTGAGTGATTCAGTGACTGTGAGTGATTCAGTGACTGTGAGTGACTGTGAGTGACTGTGAGTGACTGTGAGTGATTCAGTGACTGTGAGTGATTCTGTGACTGTGAGTGATTCAGTGACTGTGAGTGATTCAGTGACTGTGAGTGATTCAGTGACTGTGTGGGTGACTGTGAGTGACTGTGAGTGATTCAGTGACTGTGAGTGATTCAGTGACTGTGAGTGACTGTGAGTGACTGTGAGTGACTGTGAGTGACTGTGAGTGAGTGAGTGAGTGACTGTGAGTGACTGTGAGTGACTGTGAGTGACTGTGAGTGAGTGACTGTGAGTGACTGTGAGTGACTGTGAGTGACTGTGAGTGACTGTGAGTGACTGTGAGTGACTGTGAGTGAGTGAGTGAGTGACTGTGAGTGACTGTGAGTGAGTGATTCAGTCAGTGAGTGAGTGAGTGATTCAGTCAGTCAGTGAGTGAGTGAGTGATTCAGTCAGTGAGTGAGTGAGTCAGTCAATGAGTGAGTGAGTGAGTCAGTCAGTGAGTGAGTGAGTGAGTCAGTCAGTGAGTGAGTGAGTGATTCAGTCAGTGACTGTGAGTGAGTGAGTGAGTGACTGTGAGTGAGTGATTCAGTCAGTGAGTGAGTGATTCAGTCAGTGAGTGAGTGATTCAGTCAGTGAGTGAGTGAGTGAGTGAGTGAGTGAGTGAGTGAGTGAGTGAGTGAGTGAGTGAGTGAGTGAGTGAGTGAGTGAGTGAGTGAGTGAGTGAGTGAGTGATTCAGTCAGTGAGTGAGTGAGTGATTCAGTCAGTGAGTGAGTGAGTGATTCAGTGAGTCAGTCCCTGTGTCTAAATTCGCATACTATCCATACTAAATAGTATTCGAAAATAGAATTAGTATGTCCCAAATCGTAGTATGTTGAAAAGAGTATTCCAAAGATTCCCAGATGGTCTACTATTCCTGGTCAGAATTCGAAGTATTATGAGTCAGTCAGTCAGTCATCCGTGTTCTTCAGTTTCAGACAGAATTGGGCCGTGGATCGTGTGGGTAAGTGGCAGGAACTGGAGTACGCGAGTCCTGCGTATCCGGCCTTCGCCTGCGGATCTGGATATGTGGTGTCCAGGGATCTGGTGGAGTGGCTGGCCAGCAACGCTGAACATCTGAAAGCTTACCAGGTGACGTCTGATACTCTCTTCATCTTCAGTAGTGCAAAATACAAAGGGATTGCTTTTTAGAAATACCCAGCATGCAACTATATTATGATAAAAACAGTTATAAACAGAAATCCATAATGACAAAGACATGCGTGACACCATTAGCAGCCTGTTCATGAGTGATGATCTCTTTGAATCAATGCTTGCAGATATGTCTGTAATGATTTCATTCGCTCTAAACATCACACATCTCTAATCTGTTTGTCACTATTACAAAGCCACTGAGCCGAGAGAAATGCTGCTAAAAGGGCCGATGTGCCAAATTCATTCAGATGTATATATTTACAGTGTCGTTCAGCATGTAAATACATGTTTTTACAGGGAGAGGATGTGAGCATGGGCATTTGGATGGCAGCCGTGGGGCCTCGCAAATATCAGGTATAAAAAATCATGCATCTTTTTCAGCTGCACACCTAAAACCAACTAATATAATATTTCATATATATATACCGATCAGGCATAACATTGACCATGAAGACTGTGAACATTATGACCGGTGAAGTGAATAACACTGATCTCTTCATCACGGCTCCTGTTAGTTGGTGGGATATATTAGGCAGCAAGTGAACATTTTGTCCTCAAAGTTGATGTGTTAGAAGCAGGAAAAATGGGCAAGCGTAAGGATTTGAGCGAGTTTGACAAGGGCCAAATTGTGATGGCTGGACGAATGGGTCAGAGCATCTCCAAAACTGCAGCTCTTGTGGGGTGTTCCCGGTCTGCAGTGGTCAGGATCTATCAAAAGTGCTCCAAGGAAGGAACAGTGGAGAACCGGCCACAGGGTCATGGGCGGCCCAGGCTCATTGATGCACGTGTGGAGCGAAGGCTGGCCCGTGTGGTCCGATCAAACAGACGAGCTACTGGAGCTCAAACTGCTCAAGAAGTTAATACTGGTTGTGATAGAAAGCTGTCAGAATACACAGTGCATCACAGTTTGCTGCGTATGGGGCGGCACAGCCGCTGACCAGTCAGGGTGCCCATGCTGACCCCTGACCCCTGACCCCGCCGAAAGCACCAACAGTGGCACGTGAGCATCAGAACTGGACCACGGAGCAATGGAAGAAGGCGGCCTGGTCTGAGGAATCACGTGTTCTTTTACATCACGTGGATGGCCGGGTGTGTGTGCGTGGCTTACCTGGGGAACACATGGCCCCAGGATGCACTATGGGAAGAAGGCGAGCCGGCGGAGGCAGTGTGATGCTGTGGGCAATGTTCTGCTGGGAAACCTTGGGTCCTGCCATCCATGTGGATGTTACTGTGACACGTCCCACCTACCTAAGCATTGTTGCAGACCATGTACAGCCTTTCATGGAAACGGTATTCCCTGGTGGCTGTGGTTCTTCCAGCAGGATAATGCTCCTGACACAAAGCACAAATGCTTCAGGAATGGTTTGAGGAGCACAACAATGAGTTTGAGGAGTTGACTTGGCCTCCAAATTCCCCAGATCTCAATCCAATCGAGCATCTGTGGGATGTGCTGAACAAACAAGTCCGATCCACGGAGGCCCCACCTCACAACTTACAGGACTTAAAGGATCTGCTGCTAACATCTTGGTGCCAGATACCACAGCACACCTTCAGGGGTCTAGTGGAGTCCATGCCTCGACGGGTCAGGGCTGTTTTGGCAGCAAAAGTAGGGCCGACACAATATTAGAAAGGTGGTCATGATGTTATGCCTGATCGGTGTGTGTTCATTACTTATTGTGATTATGTTGTATATTTATTTCTCTTGTCATGTGTAATGCTTTGGCAGTATTGATTGTAAAAACTATCTTAACTATGCCTTTAAAACTGAAATTGAAAAAGAAATAATAACTACGATAGTGACTATAGATTCTGCTTTTATGGGCCGAACACACATGGCTTGTTGATGTCGAGTGGTTTAGTGTGTGTCCTGCAGCACAGAATTACACTGCCACTTGATACATGTTGATTTGTGCAGCAGTTATGTTTTTGTCATCCTTGTATTTTTGCAGCTCGTGTGAATTACTGGATAAAGGCATCTAACAAATCAATTCAAACTAAAAGCAACTTGCATTGCATTAAAGGTCTATATTTGATCAGTTCATGCATTCCCTGGGAATCAAACCATGACATTGCTATCGGAGTGTTATAGGATTACAGTGTGTGTGTGTGTTATTGTGTGTTGTTCAGGACTCAGGCTGGCTGTGTGAGAAGGAGTGTTACGTGGACATGCTTTCATCCCCGCAGCATTCGGCTCAGGAGCTCCGCTTGCTCTGGGAGAGGAAGAGGAAGTGCGGCGATCCCTGCGGCTGTGGCTGGCGTGAACACTGACACAAGACAAACCTCCTGCATGCTTCTCACTCAGACTGATGGGTCGGACATCTTGTTTTCAAGAGGCTCGAAAATATCCCCACAGACACTAATAATGTTCACCTGTCCTTTATAAGCCTGGCCGGTTATTGATCACACTCTGGCTTTGCAGACGTCACATAGACACCGGGTTTGTGAATCGACAGGGCAGCTTTCCTGTTCTTGATCTCGTCGCGTGTCTTTCTGTCACCTTTCGTTCCTTATTGTTGTGAGTTCTCGAAATCGGCAAACCCTTTTCACTCAGCTGGAGGCCAAAATTGTTACACTGACATGTTTATTTATGAACAATAAAAACATTGCAACAGGATGCACGTGTCTGGCTGATGACCAATCGGGATAGAGCAACTTCTTAAAGTTCCCCTGTAGTCAATAATTGTATCCCTTAAACTCATCTTTAATCACCAACATGAAATTTTTTAAGCATGCCTTTAAAATAGATTGAATGTAACTACACCCATGCCTCATTTAGTATATGCAGATTCATGAATATGCAAATGAGCCCCACCTCCACTCACTCACATCAGCTCAGAGATCCACTCGCTCAACTTTACTGCAGTAAACGCTGCACAATGGTGTCGGTAATTAATATGACCAATCTTTAGCTTCACTACATTATCAAACAGCTAATAATGTGTTGATATTGTCACACAAACCATGTTCTCTTTCACCATCTCAGTCTATCATAACATCCTAATTTACATCATATATATAATTCACCCACTATATTGCTAAATCTACCCGATTTTTCTCATCAACAGAAAATATCCCGAGATAACCTGCTTCTCTTGAGACTCCCCTGCTTCAGAGAATAGTTAATGATATGCTAAAGCCCCGCCCCCTTCATGACGTGATTGGTTACAAGGTGTTGTGTGACATTAGAAACAGCAGCGATTTAAACTCTGTTTTTGAGACTATCTTTGTTTCACTAACCTAAACCAGCTTTTCAGAAAGATTCTTGGTTGTGAAAACCGCTGGTGAACAAGTGTTTAAACGGCTGCCGTTAAGCTTTCAGAAATCACTGTTAGCACGAGGTAATATCCCAACCACAGAAATATCAGCTCTGAGTTCATGCTGTGCGCTGGTATTTTTACCTCTTGATGCCAAACTTTCTCATCGTTTCTCTCCACATGGTGTCGAAAATAATTCATAACTGAAATGAGATATGACCGTTTTGTTTTTCCATATCTCCTCTTCCCAATGAAGGCCCTTTTATGGTATTACCTGAATCATCTGTAAAGATGTCCAGAAGAGCTGAAGAAGCACATGAGAGCTGCTCATTGGAGGGTTCGGTCTGTCTCTGTGTGTTCTTCGCAGTGCTTTCAGTGAATGAACACAGAGATGAGAACTCAGAGCCAGTCCAGAAACTAATCTGAGCAACACCGTCCTCCATTCCCTCTTAAAGCTGCACTATGAAAAAAAAAATCTGTAAAATAGCCAAAAACCACTGGGCCAGTGTTATATATTTTGTTCAGTTGAGTACTTACAATATCCCGAATGTTTCCAACTATTTGTACATTTTGAGAAAATCGCTATTTTAACCGGGACGTGTGAGGGCGTGGCCTGTCAGTGACATTATATCTGTGTTATTCTTTTATTTTGCAGATTTATTTTCACAGTGTGTGTGAGTGTGTGTGAGTGTGTGAGAGTGAGGAGTGTGGAGTGTGTGGAGTGTGTGGAGTGTGTGGAGTGTGAGTGTGTGTGAGTGTGGAGGTGGGAGGTGTGTGAGTGTGAGAGAGTGAGTGTGTGAGTGTGGAGTGTGGAGTGTGTGGAGTGTGAGAGAGGAGTGTGAGAGTGAGTGTGGAGTGAGTGAGTGCGGAGGCGAGTGAGGAGTGTGAGGAGAGTGTGAGGAGTGAGAGGAGTGTGTGAGGTGTGTGTGTGAGAGGAGAGAGAGGAGAGTGTGAGACTGAGAGTGTGAGCGAGCATCTGTGAGTGTGAGGAGTGAGTGAGAGGAGTGTGAGAGGAGGTGTGAGAGAGAGGAGAGTGAGGAGAGAGTGAGAGAGTGAGAGAGTGAGAGGAGTGTGAGAGTGTGAGGTGTGAGTGTGAGGTGTGAGAGTGTGTGAGAGGTGAGAGTGTGAGAGGAGAGGAGGAGAGTGAGAGAGTGAGAGAGTGAGAGGAGAGAGTGTGTGAGGTGAGGAGTGTGTGAGTGAGAGAGTGAGAGAGTGTGAGGAGAGTGAGAGAGAGTGAGAGAGTGTGTGTGTGGAGGAGTGTGAGGAGTGGAGAGGAGAGGAGTGAGGGAGTGGGAGTGAGAGAGAGGGAGAGTGAGAGGAGAGGAGGAGAGAGAGTGTGAGTGTGAGAGTGAGAGTGAGAGAGTGAGAGGAGGAGAGAGAGGAGAGTGAGAGTGAGAGAGTGTGAGAGTGTGAGAGTGTGTGAGGTGAGAGAGAGAGAGAGAGGAGAGTGTGAGAGAGTGAGTGTGAGAGAGTGAGAGGTGAGAGAGAGTGAGAGAGTGTGAGAGAGTGTGTGTGTGTGTGTGTGAGTGTGTGTGTGTGAGAGTGTGGAGGAGGAGGAGGAGAGGTGTGAGAGTGTGAGAGGAGAGAGTGAGAGTGAGGTGTGAGTGTGGAGTGTGTGAGGTGAGAGTGAGAGATGTGAGGAGGAGAGTGAGTGAGAGTGTGGAGTGTGAGAGATGTGAGGAGGTGAGTGTGAGAGTGTGAGAGAGTGAGAGGAGTGAGAGGAGTGTGAGGAGGAGTGGAGAGAGAGTGTGAGAGTGTGAGAGAGGTGAGAGTGAGAGTGAGAGTGGAGTGAGAGTGTGAGAGGAGTGAGAGTGAGAGGAGTGTGAGAGTGTGAGAGGAGAGAGGAGAGTGTGTGTGTGAGGAGGAGTGTGAGAGTGTGAGAGTGAGAGTGTGAGAGGAGAGAGAGTGAGAGAGTGAGAGAGAGTGAGAGAGTGAGAGAGTGAGAGAGGAGGAGTGAGGAGTGTGAGAGTGAGAGGAGTGTGAGAGTGTGAGGAGAGGAGAGAGGGAGTGAGAGAGGTGAGAGAGTGTGTGTGTGTGTGAGTGAGGGAGTGTGAGGAGGAGGGAGTGTGAGGGAGTGGAGGTGAGAGTGTGAGAGGAGTGTGAGAGTGAGAGAGTGTGAGAGAGGGTGAGAGAGGAGTGAGACAGTGTGTGAGTGGAGGAGTGTGAGGGGAGTGTGAGTGGAGTGGAGGGGGAGGGGAGGTGAGGGAGGTGAGAGTGTGAGGTGTGAGAGTGAGAGAGTGTGAGAGTGTGTGAGAGGTGTGAGAGTGAGAGAGTGAGAGAGAGTGAGGTGAGTGTGAGTGTGAGTGAGAGAGGAGAGAGTGAGAGTGTGGAGAGGAGTGTGTGAGAGTGAGAGAGGTGAGAGTGTGTGAGGAGTGTGTGAGAGTGTGAGGAGTGAGAGAGTGAGAGAGTGAGAGAGGAGTGAGAGAGTGAGAGAGGTGAGGAGTGTGTGAGGTGTGGAGGAGAGTGAGAGGAGTGTGGAGTGTGAGAGAGTGTGAGAGTGAGAGGAGGGAGTGAGGGAGGTGAGAGGAGGAGAGAGAGAGAGTGAGAGTGAGGAGGAGTGAGTGAGGAGTGGGAGAGTGTGAGAGTGAGAGGAGAGTGAGAGGAGAGTGAGAGGAGAGTGAGAGGAGAGTGAGAGAGTGAGAGAGTGTGAGTGTGTGAGAGTGTGAGAGAGTGTGAGAGAGTGTGAGAGAGGAGAGGTGTGAGTGTGAGAGAGAGTGAGAGAGTGAGAGGAGAGTGAGAGAGTGAGAGAGGAGTGTGAGAGAGTGAGAGGTGAGAGGAGTGTGAGAGAGAGAGAGTGTGAGAGAGGTGTGTGAGAGAGTGTGTGAGGTGTGAGAGTGTGAGGAGGAGTGAGAGGAGGAGTGAGAGTGAGAGTGAGGAGAGAGTGAGTGAGAGAGGAGTGAGAGAGTGAGGAGTGTGGAGTGTGTGTGAGTGTGAGAGTGTGAGAGTGAATGTGAGGAGTGTGAGAGTGTGAGAGTGAGAGTGAGTGAGGAGGAGTGTGTGAGAGTGTGAGAGAGTGAGAGTGAGAGGAGAGTGAGGAGAGTGAGTGAGTGAGGAGTGAGAGTGTGTGAGAGTGTGAGAGTGTGAGAGGTGAGAGTGAGAGAGTGAGAGTGTGAGAGTGTGAGAGTGTGAGAGTGTGAGAGTGTGAGAGGTGAGAGTGTGAGAGTGTGAGAGAGAGGGTGAGAGAGAGTGAGACAGTGTGTGTGTGTGTGTGTGTGTGTGTGGAGGAGTGTGAGGAGTGAGGGAGGTGAGAGTGTGAGAGGAGAGGTGAGAGTGAGAGGAGAGTGAGAGTGAGAGAGAGTGAGTGTGTGAGAGTGAGAGTGAGAGTGAGAGTGAGAGGTGAGAGTGAGAGTGAGAGAGTGAGTGTGAGAGTGAGAGGAGAGGAGAGTGAGAGGTGAGAGTGTGAGACAGTGTGTGTGTGTGTGTGTGTGTGAGTGTGAGGAGTGTAAGGAGTGTGAGGAGTGTGAGGGAGTGTGAGAGTGTGAGAGTGAGAGGAGGGAGGTGAGAGTGAGAGTGAGAGGAGAGTGTGAGTGTGAGTGTGAGAGTGAGAGGAGAGTGAGAGTGTGAGAGTGTGTGAGTGTGAGAGTGTGAGAGTGAGAGGAGAGTGAGAGGAGAGAGTGAGAGTGAGAGTGAGGAGAGTGAGAGAGAGGAGTGTGTGAGTGTGTGAGGAGAGAGTGTGAGAGAGTGGTGAGAGAGAGAGTGAGAGAGTGAGAGAGAGTGAGAGAGTGTGGAGAGTGTGAGAGTGAGAGAGTGAGAGTGAGAGAGTGAGAGAGTGAGAGAGTGTGTGTGTGAGTGTGAGAGAGTGTGAGTGTGTGAGAGAGTGTGTGTGAGAGAGTGAGAGAGGTGAGAGTGTGAGAGTGTGAGAGTGAGAGTGAGAGGAGTGTGTGAGTGTGTGAGTGTGAGTGTGTGAGGTGTGTGAGTGTGTGAGTGTGAGAGTGTGTGAGAGTGTGTGAGAGTGTGAGAGTGTGAATGTGAGTGTGAGAGTGTGTGAGAGTGTGAGGTGAGTGTGAGTGTGAGTGTGAGAGTGTGAGAGGTGAGAGTGAGAGAGTGTGAGAGTGTGAGAGTGAGAGTGAGAGAGTGTGTGAGAGTGTGAGAGTGTGAGAGAGTGAGAGTGAGAGTGTTGGTGTGAGAGGTGAGAGAGAGAGTGAGAGAGTGTGTGTGTGTGAGTGTGAGAGTGAGGGAGGTGAGAGTGAGGGAGTGTGAGAGTGTGAGAGTGTGAGTGTGAGAGTGAGAGTGAGAGTGTGAGAGTGAGAGAGTGAGAGAGTGAGAGAGGAGTGAGTGAGTGAGTGTGTGAGTGTGTGAGTGAGTGTGAGAGTGTGAGAGTGAGAGTGTGAGAGTGTGAGAGAGTGAGTGTGAGAGAGTGAGAGAGAGTGAGACAGTGTGAGGGAGTGTGAGGAGTGTGTGAGTGTGAGAGTGTGAGAGTGTGAGAGAGGGTGAGAGAGAGTGAGACAGTGTGTGTGTGTGTGTGTGTGTGTGTGTGGGAGTGAGGAGGAGTGAGAGGGAGGTGAGGGAGTGTGAGGGAGTGAGAGTGTGTGAGGTGTGAGAGAGTGAGAGAGGTGTGAGAGTGTGTGAGAGAGTGAGAGAGAGGAGAGAGTGAGAGAGTGAGAGAGTGAGAGAGTGTGAGAGTGTGTGAGTGAGAGAGTGAGAGAGTGAGAGAGTGAGAGAGTGTGAGAGTGAGTGTGTGAGAGTGAGAGAGTGTGTGAGAGAGTGAGAGAGTGTGAGTGAGAGAGTGAGAGAGAGTGTGAGAGAGTGAGAGTGTGTGAGAGAGTGTGAGAGTGTGAGAGAGTGAGGGAGTGAGAGGAGAGTGAGAGTGAGTGAGAGTGAGAGTGAGAGTGAGAGTGAGAGGTGAGTGTGAGAGTGAGAGTGTGAGAGTGTGAGAGTGAGAGTGAGAGTGAGTGTGAGAGTGAGAGTGAGAGAGTGTGGAGAGTGTGAGAGAGTGTGAGAGAGTGTGAGAGTGAGTGTGTGAGAGAGTGAGAGAGAGTGAGAGAGTGAGAGAGAGTGTGTGAGGTGTGAGAGAGTGAGAGTGTGAGAGAGAGAGAGAGTGTGTGTGTGTGTGTGTGTGTGTGTGTGAGAGAGTGTGTGAGGTGTGAGAGAGTGTGAGTGTGAGTGTGAGTGAGAGTGAGAGTGTGAGTGAGAGGAGTGAGAGAGTGAGGAGTGTGAGTGAGAGTGTGAGGAGAGTGAGAGAGAGAGAGTGTGAGAGTGTGAGAGTGAGAGTGTGTGAGAGTGAGAGAGTGAGAGTGTGAGAGTGTGAGGTGTGGAGTGTGTGTGTGAGAGGAGTGTGAGAGTGTGTGAGAGTGTGAGAGAGTGTGAGAGTGTGAGTGTGAGAGGTGAGAGAGTGTGAGTGAGAGTGAGGAGTGTGAGAGTGTGAGTGAGAGGAGAGAGTGAGAGTGAGAGAGTGAGAGAGTGAGAGTGTGAGAGTGAGAGGAGAGAGTGTGAGAGAGTGTGAGAGTGAGAGTGAGAGTGTGTTGGTGTGAGAGTGTGTGAGAGAGAGTGAGAGTGTGTGTGTGAGTGTGAGAGTGAGGGAGTGTGAGAGTGTGAGAGTGAGAGGAGAGTGAGTGTGAGTGTGAGAGTGAGAGAGTGAGAGAGTGAGAGAGTGAGAGAGTGAGTGAGAGTGAGAGTGTGAGAGAGTGTGAGAGTGAGAGTGTGAGAGAGTGTGTGAGAGGGTGAGAGAGGGTGAGAGAGAGTGAGACAGTGTGTGTGTGTGTGTGTGAGTGTGAGGGAGTGTAAGGGAGTGAGGGAGTGTGAGGGAGTGTGAGGGAGTGTGTGAGTGTGAGAGTGTGAGAGTGTGAGAGTGTGAGAGTGTGAGAGTGTGTGAGAGAGTGAGAGAGTGTGAGAGAGGGTGAGAGAGAGTGAGACAGTGTGTGTGTGTGTGTGTGAGTGTGAGGAGTGAGGGAGTGAGGGAGTGTGAGAGTGTGAGAGTGTGAGAGAGTGTGAGAGTGAGAGAGGAGTGTGAGGAGAGTGAGAGTGAGAGTGAGAGTGAGAGTGAGAGTGAGAGGAGAGTGAGAGTGAGAGTGTGAGTGTGAGAGTGAGAGTGAGAGTGTGAGACAGTGTGTGTGTGTGTGTGTGTGTGTGTGTGTGTGTGTGAGTGTGAGGGAGTGTAAGGGAGTGTGAGGGAGTGAGGAGAGGAGAGTGTGAGAGTGAGGGAGTGTGAGAGTGAGAGTGAGAGTGAGAGTGAGAGGAGAGTGAGAGTGAGAGTGTGAGTGTGAGTGTGAGAGTGAGTGAGAGTGTGAGAGTGAGAGTGTGTGAGTGTGTGGTATGAGAGAGTGTGTGTGTGAGAGTGTGAGTGAGAGTGTGTGTGTGAGTGTGTGAGAGTGTGTGAGAGGAGAGGTGTGAGTGTGTGAGTGTGTGAGTGTGAGTGTGTGAGTGTGTGAGGAGTGTGGTGAGGTGTGTGAGTGTGTGAGGTGTGTGAGAGTGTGAGGTGTGAGTGTGAGAGAGTGTGTGAGAGTGTGTGAGAGTGTGTGTGAGTGTGAGAGAGTGTGAGAGTGAGAGTGAGAGAGTGTGAGAGAGTGTGAGTAGAGAGTGTGTGAGAGTGTGTGAGAGTGTGTGAGAGAGAGTGAGAGAGTGTGTGAGAGTGAGAGTGTGAGAGTGAGAGTGTGAGAGTGTGAGAGTGTGAGAGGTGAGAGTGTGAGAGTGAGAGAGTGAGAGAGTGAGTGAGTGTGAGAGTGTGAGAGTGTGAGAGTGAGAGTGTGAGAGTGTGAGAGAGAGTGAGAGAGGGTGAGAGAGGTGAGAGAGAGTGAGACAGTGTGTGTGTGTGTGTGTGAGTGTAAGGGAGTGAGGAGTGTGAGGGAGTGAGGGAGTGTGAGGGAGTGAGGGAGTGTGAGGGAGTGTGAGGGAGTTTGAGAGTGTGAGAGTGAGAGAGTGCGAGAGTGAGAGTGTGTGAGTGTGTGAGTGTGTGAGAGTGAGAGTGTGTGAGTGTGTGCTTATGAGAGAGTGTGTGTGTGTGAGTTTGTGTGAGAGTGAGAGGTGTTAGTGTGTTAGAGTGTGTGAGAGAGTGTGAGAGTGAGAGAGTGAGAGAGTGAGAGAGTGTGAGAGAGTGAGAGAGAGAGAGAGTGTGAGAGAGTGAGTGTGAGAGTGTGTGTGAGTGTGAGAGTGAGAGAGTGTGTGAGTGAGAGAGTGAGAGTGAGAGTGAGAGTGAGAGGAGAGTGAGAGTGAGAGTGAGAGTGAGAGAGTGAGAGTGAGAGAGTGAGAGTGAGAGAGAGAGAGTGTGAGAGAGAGTGTGAGAGAGAGTGAGTGTGTGAGTGAGAGAGTGTAAGAGTGTAAGAGTGTAAGAGTGAGAGAGAGTGAGAGAGTGAGAGAGTGTGAGTGAGAGTGAGAGTGTGAGAGTGAGAGTGTGTGAGTGAGAAAGTGAGAGAGTGTAAGAGTGTGAGAGGAGTGAGAGAGTGAGAGAGGTGAGAGAGTGAGAGTGTGTGAGTGAGATGAGTGTGAGTGTGGAGTGAGAGTGAGAGAGTGAGAGTGTGTGAGTGTGTGAGTGAGAAAGTGAGAGAGTGTAAGAGTGTAAGAGGTGAGAGTGAGTGAGAGAGTGAGAGAGTGAGAGAGTGAGAGAGTGAGAGAGTGAGAGAGTGAGAGAGTGAGAGGTGAGAGTGTGAGAGTGAGAGTGTGTGAGAGTGTGTGAGAGTGTGAGAGAGTGAGAGAGTGAGAGTGTGAGAGTGAGAGAGTGTGAGAGTGTGAGAGTGAGAGGAGAGAGAGTGAGTGAGAGTGTGTGGAGTGTGTGGAGTGAGAAAGTGAGAGAGTGTAAGAGTGTAGAGTGAGAGAGTGAGAGAGTGAGAGAGTGAGAGAGTGAGAGAGTGAGAGAGTGAGAGAGTGAGAGAGTGAGAGTGAGAGTGAGAGTGAGAGTGAGAGTGAGAGTGTGTGAGTGTGAGTGTGAGAGAGTGTGAGAGAGTGTGAGGTGAGAGAGTGTGGAGAGTGTGAGAGAGTGTGAGAGGAGAGAGTGAGAGAGAGTGTGAGAGAGTGTGAGAGTGTGAGAGGTGAGAGTGTGAGAGGTGAGAGAGAGAGGAGTGAGAGAGTGAGAGAGTGAGAGAGTGAGAGTGAGTGAGAGTGTGAGAGTGAGTGTGAGTGAGAGTGAGAGAGTGAGTGAGAGAGTGAGAGAGTGAGAGAGTGTGAGAGTGTGAGAGGAGTGAGAGAGTGAGAGAGTGAGAGAGTGTGAGAGAGTGTGAGAGTGAGAGTGAGAGAGTGTGAGTGAGAGTGAGAGGTGTGAGTGTGAGTGAGAAAGTGAGAGAGTGTAAGAGTGTAAGAGTGTGAGAGTGAGTGAGAGAGTGAGAGAGTGAGAGAGTGAGAGAGTGTGAGTGAGAGGTGTGAGTGTGAGGTGTGTGAGTGAGAGTGTGAGAGTGTGAGAGTGAGAGTGAGTGTGTGAGTGAGAGAGTGAGAGAGTGTAAGAGTGTGAGAGGAGTGAGAGTGAGAGTGAGAGGTGTGAGTGAGAGGAGTGAGAGTGTGAGAGTGAGAGAGTGAGAGAGTGTGAGAGTGTGAGAGTGAGAGTGAGAGAGAGAGTGAGAGTGTGAGGTGTGAGTGTGTGAGTGAGAAAGTGAGAAAGTGAGAGAGTGTAAGAGTGTAAGAGGTGAGAGTGAGTGAGAGAGTGAGAGAGTGAGAGAGTGAGAGAGTGAGAGTGAGAGTGAGAGTGAGAGTGAGAGTGTGTGAGTGTGAGTGTGAGAGAGTGTGTGAGAGAGTGTGTGAGTGTGAGAGAGTGAGAGTGAGAGAGTGTGAGAGAGTGTGAGAGATTGAGTGTGTGAGAGTGTGAGAGTGTGAGAGTGAGAGTGAGAGAGTGAGAGAGTGAGAGAGTGAGAGAGTGAGAGAGTGAGAGAGTGAGAGAGTGAGAGTGTGTGAGTGAGAGTGTGTGAGTGAGAGTGTGAGAGTGAGAGAGTGAGAGTGAGAGAGTGTGAGAGTGTGAGTGAGAGAGTGAGAGTGAGAGGTGAGAGTGAGAGTGTGTGAGTGTGAGTGTGAGAGAGTGTGTGAGTGTGAGAGAGTGTGTGAGTGTGAGAGTGTGAGAGAGAGTGTGAGTGAGTGTGTGAGTGAGAAAGTGAGAGAGTGTAAGAGTGTAAGAGTGTGAGAGTGAGTGAGAGAGTGAGAGAGTGAGAGAGTGAGAGTGAGAGTGTGAGAGTGAGAGGTGTGAGTGTGAGTGTGAGAGAGTGTGTGAGAGAGTGTGTGAGTGTGAGAGAGTGTGAGTGTGAGAGAGTGTGTGAGTGTGAGAGAGTGTGAGAGTGAGAGAGTGTGTGAGAGAGTGTGAGAGATTGAGAGTGTGAATGTGTGAGAGTGTGAGAGTGTGAGAGTGTGTGAGTGTGAGTGTGTGAGTGTGTGTGAGGTGAGTGTGAGAGAGTGTGAGAGTGTGAGAGTGAGAGTGAGAGTGAGAGAGTGAGAGAGTGAGAGAGTGAGAGTGAGAGTGTGAGTGAGTGAGAGAGTGTGAGTGAGAGTGTGTGAGTGTGAGAGAGTGTGAGTGTGTGAGTGTGTGAGAGTGTGAGTGTGTGAGAGTGAGAGAGTGAGAGAGTGAGAGAGTGAGAGAGTGAGAGAGAGTGTGAGAGTGTGAGAGTGAGAGTGTGAGAGTGAGAGTGAGCATCTGTGTATGTTTTTGTGTGTGTGAGTGAGTTAATTTTAAACACACTCAGATGTGTCTAATATGATAAACAGAGCTGCGTTACCTCATACTCATGACTGGAAAAGCGGAAATGGCGCCGGCGACTGTGGCATAATAACTCCCGCTGCTCGGTCCGGCTCTGCTTCACTACAGTAACGTTAATAACCACATCCATGAACATGATTTCTGCCAGAGTCCTGTCCCGATTCTTCCCCACCGGCTGGGAGAAAGTGTGTGTGTGTGCTTGGCTTCATCATGCTACACCCTTGTTTTGAATAGACGACATCTAGCGGCAGGAAAAGTTACATAGTGCAGCTTTAACGCAGATCATTTCAGTTTAATGCCACCATCTGCAGTCCAAATTATATAATCCCATAATTCATTCCAAACATACCCTGGCATGTTTTCAAATTTTAACATGTAAAATGCAGTGAAAGTACATTAAATATAAAATGAAGAAGAAGTTTTAATACTTGAGCCCAGCTCTTTTTTTTTCTAGAGCTGCTCTACAGGCAAAACAGTCTCTCTTCCGTTAATTTCCTATTATCACTGTAAAGCTGCTTTGAAATGATGTATATTGTAAAAATAGAAATGAAGGAGACTTGACTGAACACAACGAGCACGGGGCGGGGCTATAGCCGAAGGGGCGGGGCTACAGAACAGAAGGTCTATAGGTTTGTTGCAAGCTGTATTTCTAAAGACTTTAACATACAATCATTATGATTTGTATATGTATTGGTGGTCTACATTAGTTGGGCAGGTGTATCTTGGGTTTTGCCTTCATCACAGTAGATCAATCACCTCACCAATCAAGCTGAACATCTGCAGGTGCTCCAGTCTTTCACTCATCCGGATCCTGACGAACACCCTCAAACACAGGTTAATGTTTAGCTTTGTATGCATGATGAGTGTCTGACTCTGAGGTGAGAAGAGACAGGCAGATTTGCAGCGGATGTTTTCCAGGTGAGTTTCTTCATCATTGTTCAAAGTCAGTAAAATAATGCCTTCACGTGCTAATCGGAAATCTCCCACTTCTGAAGTCGTGATTTCGAGCGTCGTCGTCATTCAAGTGCTTTGTTATCGGAAAGTACAGTAATCATAGAAATGACACAGACCAGGTTTATTCTTTCCTATTGGGAAATATCTTATTTAAGACAACATTATATTTAGCGTGGAGTTCATTGATAACCATAAACATTCACGACAGGTCATCTTGCTGACGAGTCTGGATTTTCGGTTGTTTACGCCGAGTATAAAATATGAATGCTTCAAATGATTATGTAAATATGCACTTGTGCATCATTGGTTTAGTCGTTTTTTTGATGCAATATCGAAAGTAGAAAAAAGCTTGATTTTTCTTTCAAAATGAATAAACATTTTGAATATTAGATGTCTACACCTAGGATGACTTGAGGGGAGTAAATCATGGGCTAATTTTCATTTTTGGGTGAACTTTCGCTTTTAAGCATATTTGGTGTTTCCAAGGTTTCTACAAAATAAAACCGGAAATCGACGGCAACAGGTATGATGTCATTGATAGGAGAAACACGGTCCGTGTCCTGGTTAAAATCGCTTATTTCTCTGGATTTAAACATTCTCGGAAACATTCGGGATGATGTAAGTACACAAGTTGACAAAATATATTACACTGTTCTTATATTTTAAATCCCAAAATCGTACATTGTGCCTTTAATGAATGACTCGCTCGTTAAGACGCAACTTGGCGCCACCTACTGGCGATTTTAATTTAATATTTTTTTTCATTACATATTTCTGTATTCAAAATTGTAAGTTTAAAAATTAATCTTATTGGCTTGAATTGTTATTGCAGTTGTAATTGCAGTGTAAATACATGATCCACTCCACCTCCGAGCTGTATTAAAGTCTTTATAGCATAATTGTTTGAATTTGATATGAGATGATGCATACATTTAGACTTTGACTTAGAAAATGACCGCTGGAAATCAGTTGAAGGGGGCAAATACTGCACCTGTATGGGGGGAAACTACTCTTTCATGTTTACATTTTTATGATTGGTTTAATTTTAGCTTTATTAATTTTGGTTTATAAAAAAAACTAATCACTCATGTCTGGAACAGAAATGGACCGCACACACACGCACACCACATATACATTCTCTCACTTTCTCTCTCTCTCACACACACACACACACACACTTTCCCTCTCTCTCACACACACACACACACACACACACACACACACTCATTCTCTCTCACACACATACACTCACGTTCTCTCTCTTAGAAACACTCTCTCTCTCTCTCTCTCACACACACACATTCTCTCTCACACACACACATACACTCACTTTCTCTCTCTCTCTCTCTCTCTCTCACACACACCACATATACATTCTCTCTCTTTCTCTCTCTCTCTTTCACACACACACACACACACACACATTCTCTCTCTCTCTCTCTCTCTCACACACACACATTCTCTCTTTCTCTCTCTCTCACACACACACACACACACACACACACACACACATTCTCTCTCTCTCACACACACACAAATTCTCTTTCTCGCTCTCACACACACATACACACACTTTCTCTCACTCTCACACACTCAGAACCATAATATTTCTCGCTACTTGAACAAACCTCAAACACTAAATGTGCTGGGAAAGAATTAATGGTGTACTTAAAGTTATGGTTCTCTCAGGTTTATATCTAAAACCAGTATTGTCCACACCAACTTCTAAAACCTGCTGAAATGGCACCGCAAAGATGGACCACAGACATTAGGACCAGCATAATGAGGTTCATAAAACCTGAAATTTATGTGTATTTATTTATGAAATGACTACTTCCTGCCCTGCTCTATTCTAGAGTAATTCTAGCTGGCGTATCTCTTGCACCACCATGTGTTGAGATCGATCGTTTCTTTCCTCTTATGAAATGACAATGATGCAACCGACTTGTAAAATTATCACTGCATCAGGAACAGCAACTTTTTACCCATTCTTAAGTCAAACGAAAGTAAATCTATTCATGCATGTAATATATGAAAAACAACCGCACGACACACACATGAGACTGTAGTGTATGAAAGTGTGTTTATTCTTGACCTCAGCGATACGAGTCTGATAAAAACACACACACATTTGTTTAAAGGTAAAAGCCGGTGAGCTTTCATCAAACACTGATATCGTCTCAGTTCAGTATTTCAGTGGAAAAATACACGATCACGTCATTCCAGGAGTGTTAAAGCTTCCGCACGCGAACGCAAGGCCTCGTTACATCAGCCGCTGTTCACTTGCAAAAGGCAATCGGTAATATTTAATAATATTTCAATGACACACAAAATTCACAATTTTTCACATTTCACCCCAAAATCATGAGCACAAACAAACAAAAAAAATATATTGCGTGTGTGTGTGTGTGTCTATGTATATAATAAAATATTAGGGCTGTTTATCGTAAAAATCGTGTAAAAAATTTGCGTTTATATAATGTGTGTGTACTGTATATAATTGTGTGTGTGTGTGTACACATGCAAATATTTCTTAAATATATACATGCATGTTTGTGTATTCAAATATACATAATTACAGCACAAACTTTTTATAAACACAAAAAGTGATTAATCATTTGACAGCCCTAATAAATAAACATACATACATACATATATATATATACATATACACACACACAATATTTTATATAGGCTGTACAACATACATATAAATAGGTTTATTAATAATAATAGTTATATTTTGTCATAAATAATTGACACTGCCAACAAAAATGTATTGAATAAATGGTAAAGGTCCATATAAAATTTTCTTAAATCAAAACTAATGTATTTGATTTTGCGGTGAAATGAGCGATTGTTTAATCGTTTACGGTTGTCATTCAGCAGCATCTCTCCACCAATCAGAGGCCAGTAAAGCTTCTTTTATACTTCATGCAGTTACAACTCCTTGAGATAACATGAGAGACTTTGGACTGAAGGCAATTTGCTGTGGAGACAAAACAACAGTACAAAAGGAAAAAAGTTTGAGAAAGTCTGTGCGGACGTGATTAACACGGGTCATTGTTTTGCTTGGCTGGCTGCAGCTCCGCCCTCAGGCTCTTTTGATTGGCCAGTGGAAGCTCCGCCCTCAGGCTCTTTTGATTGGCCAGTGGAAGCTCCGCCCTCAGGCTCTTTTGATTGGCCAGTGGAAGCTCCGCCCTCAGGCTCTTTTGATTGGCCAGTGGAAGCTCCGCCCTCAGGCTCTTTATACATGCGACTCAGATGCTCCATTAAGGCCTCCAGTTCGGGATTTCCTCCGAGCTCTGCGATCAGGCGGTATGCCTCCGCTTCCAGATCCATCAGCGTCTGGCGGGTGTAAGCGAACGAGCCCACCTTCTCCAGGTAGTCGACGCAGTAGCGTTTAATATCCAGGTTCTCCGTGCGCTGCCGCAGGATGTTCTGCACTTGCGTGCTCTCGGGACGGGACCAGATGGCGTGAATGGTGGGGAAGGAGAACTTCCCTTCCGTCAGGTCCTCACAGAAGCTCTTGTTGGCGCTGTACTCTCTCGAATTCAGGTTGGCGTAGTCGTCACGTATTTGGAAGTAAAGGCCCAACGTGTCCAAAAGCGGCTTGAGATCTCGCTTCCACTCGGAGAAGAGCTGCATGAGTCCCACGGCGAGGCCGAAGAGCCCGCCGGTTTTCTGAAGCACCATGGCCCGGTACTCGGCCTCACTCGGGCAGGTGTAGGTGTCCCGCCAGTGGATGTCCAGGCCCTGGCCGCGGTGCAGCTCCAGCAGCTGGCGGGTGAAGACGCGCACGGCCTCGGGGTGCTCCAGCATCAACACCTTCTCCAGGCCGAGGAAGTAGACGTAGTTGGCGGAGTTGATGACCGACGGCACACCGTAGATGCTGTGGGCCACCGGAAACCCGCGCCGCAGCGTCGAGCTGTCTTCAATATCATCGATCAGCAGACTGGCATTGTGCAGCATCTCCGTCACCTCAATAATGACCTGGGGATACAAACATAGATCAATATGAAAACCAGATCATGTATAAATAGTCAGAAATAATCCAATAACTCAAACCATAATCAGAGCAAGTCAGAAACATGCATTTACAGATCAGAGCTAGACGATACGGTCTCGTCTGCTCACACAGGCTGTGTTTATCTGATCAAAACTACAGTACAAACAGTGAGATATTCCTCCAGTGTAGATCATCGGTTCTCTGTGTGAATATATAGTGCAGTGTGATTTATTCCTGTGATCAAAGCTGAATTTATCATCATTACTCCAGTCTTCAGTGTCACATGATGCACTATATATTCACACAGAGAACAGCTGATCTACACTGGAGGAATATTTTTAATCAAATAAACACAGCCTTGGTGAGCAGAAGAGACTTCTTTCTAAACCAACAACATAAAAACCCTTAATGTTTCCAAACTCTTGACCTGTACTGTATATCCCAAATCTCAACAACCGGATTAATTTTTTTAATGGATTTAAAAAAAAGAAAATAAATGTAGTGATATAATCTAGTTTTAAACTTATTACACAGTACTGTGCAAAAGTCTTAGGCACATTGGTATTTTCCACTTCTCCATCACTCCACTACTCCACTCCATCACATCACATCACTCCACTACTCCACTCCATCACATCACATCACTCCACTACTCCACTCCATCACATCACATCACCCACTACTCCACTCCATCACATCACATCACTCCACTACTCCACTCCATCACATCACATCACTCCACTACTCCACTCCATCACATCACATCACTCCACTACTCCATCACATCACCCCACCACTCCACTCCACTACTCCACTCGATCACATCACATCACTCCACTACTCCATCACATCACCCCACCACTCCACTCCACTACTCCACTCGATCACATCACATCACTCCACTACTCCATCACATCACCCCACCACTCCACTCCACTACTCCACTCCATCACATCACATCACTCCACTACTCCACTCCATCACATCACTCCACTACTCCACTCCATCACATCACTCCACTACTCCACTCCATCACATCACTCCACCACTCCACTACTCCACTCCATCACATCACTCCACTACTCCACTCCATCACATCACCCACTACTCCACTCCATCACATCACATCACATCACATCACATCACTCCATCACTCCACTACTCCACTCCATCACTCCACTACTCCACTCCATCACTCCACTACTCCACTCCATCACTCCACTACTCCACTCAATCACATCACATCACTCACTCCATCACATCACCCATCACTCCACTACTCCACTCCATCACTCCACTACTCCACCATCACATCACATCACTCCACTACTCCACTCCATCACATCACATCACATCACTCCACTACTCCACTCAATCACATCACATCACTCCACTACTCCACTCCATCACATCACTCCACTCCACTACTCCACTCCATCACATCACATCACTCCACTACTCCACTCCATCACATCACATCACTCCACTACCACTCGATCACATCACATCACTCCACTACTCCACTCGATCACATCACATCACTCCACTACTCCATCACATCATCACATCACATCACTCCACTACTCCACTCGATCACATCACATCACATCACCCACTACTCCATCACATCACCCCACCACTCCACTCCACTACTCCACTCAATCACATCACATCACTCCACTACTTCAATCACATCACATCACTCCACTACTCCACTCCATCACATCACATCACTCCACTACTCCACTCCATCACATCACTCCACCACTCCATCACATCACCCCAACTCCACTCCATCACATCACATCACTCCACTACTCCACTCCATCACATCACTCCACTACTCCACTCCATCACATCACATCACATCACTCCACTACTCCACTCCATCACATCACTCCATCACTCCACTACTCCACTCCATCACATCACTCCACTACTCCACTCCATCACTCCACTACTCCACTCCATCACATCACTCCACTCCATCACATCACTCCACTACTCCACTCCATCACATCACTCCACTACTCCACTCCATCACCCACTACTCCACTCCATCACATCACATCACTCCACTACTCCACTCCATCACATCACATCACTCCACTACTCCACATCACTCCACTACTCCACTCCATCACATCACATCACTCCACTACTCCACTCCATCACATCACATCACTCCATCACATCACTCCATCACTCCACTACTCCATCACATCACATCACTCCACTACTCCACTCAATCACATCACATCACTCCACTCCATCACATCACTCCATCACTCCACTACTCCACTCCATCACATCACTCCACCACTCCATCACATCACCCCACCACTCCACTACTCCACTCCATCACATCACTCAACTACTCCACTCCCACTACTCCACTCCATCACATCACATCACATCACATCACATCACCCATCACCCACTACTCCACTCCATCACCCACTACTCCACTCCATCACTCCACTACTCCACCCATCACTCCACTACTCCACTCAATCACATCACCCACTCCATCACATCACCCATCACTCCACTACTCCACCCATCACTCCACTACTCCACTCCATCACATCACATCACTCCACTACTCCACTCCATCACATCACATCACTCCACTACTCCACTCAATCACATCACATCACTCCACTACTCCACTCCATCACATCACATCACTCCACTACTCCACTCCATCACATCACATCACTCCACTACTCCACTCCATCACATCACATCACTCCACTACTCCACTCGATCACATCACATCACTCCACTACTCCACTCGATCACATCACATCACTCCACTACTCCATCACATCATCACATCACATCACTCCACTACTCCACTCGATCACATCACATCACTCCACTACTCCATCACATCACCCCACCACTCCACTCCACTACTCCACTCCATCACATCACATCACTCCACTACTCCACTCCATCACATCACATCACTCCACTACTCCACTCCATCACATCACTCCACCACTCCATCACATCACCCCACCACTCCACTCCACTCCATCACATCACTCCACTACTCCACTCCATCACATCACCCATACTCCACTCCATCACATCACATCACATCACTCCACTACTCCACTCCATCACATCACTCCATCACTCCACTACTCCACTCCATCACATCACTCCACTACTCCACTCCATCACTCCACTACTCCACTCCATCACATCACTCCACTCCATCACATCACTCCCATCACCCACTACTCCACCCATCACATCACCCACTACTCCACTCCATCACTCCACTACTCCACTCCATCACATCACATCACTCCACTACTCCACTCAATCACATCACATCACTCCACTACTCCACTCCATCACATCACATCACTCCACTACTCCACTCCATCACATCACATTACTTCACTCGATAACATCACTCCATCACTCCACTACTCCACTCCATCACATCACATCACCCACTACTCCACTCAATCACATCACATCACTCCACTACTCCACTCCATCACATCACATCACTCCACTCCATCACATCACTCCATCACTCCACTACTCCACTCCATCACATCACTCCACTACTCCACTCCATCACTCCACTACTCCACTCCATCACATCACATCACTCCACTACTCCACTCCATCACATCACATCACTCCACTACTCCACTCCATCACATCACATCACTCCACTACTCCACTCCATCACATCACATCACCCACTACTCCACTCCATCACATCACACATCACTCCACTACTCCACTCAATCACATCACATCACTCCACTACTCCACTCCATCACATCACATCACTCCACTACTCCACTCCATCACATCACTCCACTACTCCACTCCATCACATCACATCACTCCACTCCATCACATCACATCACTCCACTACTCCACTCCATCACATCACTCCACTACTCCACTCCATCACATCACTCCACTACTCCACTCCATCACATCACTCCACTACTCCACTCCACTCCACCACTCCATCACATCACTCCACTACTCCACTCCATCACTCCACTACTCCACTCCATCACTCCACTACTCCACTCCATCACTCCACTACTCCACTCCATCACATCACATCACTCCACTACTCCACTCCATCACATCACATCACTCCACTACTCCACTCCATCACATCACATCACTCCACTACTCCACTCCATCACATCACATCACTCCACTACTCCACTCCATCACATCACTCCACTCCATCACATCACCCAATACTCCACCCATCACATCACCCAATACTCCACTCCATCACATCACCCAATACTCCACTCCATCACATCACATCACTCCACTACTCCACTCCATCACATCACATCACTCCACTACTCCACTCCATCACATCACATCACTCCACTACTCCACTCCATCACATCACATCACTCCACTACTCCACTCCATCACATCACTCCACTCCATCACATCACCCAATACTCCACTCCATCACATCACCCAATACTCCACTCCATCACATCACTCCACCACTCCATCACATCACCCCACCACTCACTCCACTCCATCATTCCACTACTCCACTCCATCACTCCACCACCCTATCACTCCACCACATACATAAAGCGATATATACTATATAACTATTCTCAATTGTCAGTTTTTAAATTTCATTGCAAAATGCACCTATTATTGTACAGCCTTTTATATAAAGTTGGATTTAGAAGTATGTCCAACTTTATCTGCATACATTCATACAGAACACCTCTTAACTGCTTGAATGCTTACGTCGCAAAATGTAAACTATATTATCACCCAGCTCTGCTACAGGCACGAAGATATTATAAACAACATTTCACATCAATTTTCTGTAAAGCTACACTGAAGCAATGTGTATTATGAAAAGCGCTATATAAATAAATGAGACTGAAAATGATACTCGCCTGTCAATGTACATATGCTCTAATGTAGTATAATAGAGTATTAAACGCATCTGAAATGCAGAAATAGTCACATGAACAGGTCTGCAAAGAATACTGACCGATAACATCTGTGGCTCCGATCATGTGACCGGTCAGTTAATAGTCTAAAAGTCTATTTTGGAGCGATGTGTATGCGGTCATGAAGAAGCGGTTACAGGAATTTAAATGTAATCAGTCCATCTCAGATAGAAACCTGTGGTCAGTGCAGCAGAGATGGCCGTTATATGGATCTGTATGAGTTGTAATGGAGGTGACGGCCTGCAGAGGGCAGCAGCGGCTCACACTGCACTAGATCACACAGGCCTGTTTACCATCAGGGTGTGTCTGAAACACAGACTCAACATCCCGTACGTTCAGTGAAGGACATCTCGCACAGAGCAAACGCAGCGCTGATCTTTAAATGCTTGATTATGGTGCGCTCGTCTACAACTGAAGACACTGTTGCACACAAATACTCCTAATACTAGAGAATGTACATTTATAAATATATTAAAATAAATGCTTGGCAACGAGATTCAAAAATATTTAAATGAAATACAATTAAATTAAAATGTAATGTAGTAATTATTGCATTTTTTTTATTCTATTAATTATCAATTAAATATTAAAACCATTATGTGCATAGTACTACTAATAAATATAGGCCAATAATATAGTGTTGTCAAATCGATTATTCGCATCCAAAATAAGTTTACATAGCGCGTATGTATGTATGTATGTATATCATTTATTATTGTCATTTGTGCTAATCAATTTAAAATCATAATTATTTCTAAAATAATAAACTATATCAACATGTCAGTGTAGACCAATTTAAAAGTAATTTTCTCAGTAATTCAATTAATATGATGCTGCTAAACTTCATATGAATTTATATAGTGAAAAATAAATGTGCTGCTGTATTTTACATGCACTAAACTAACACTAAATCTATCTCCATTCATTTTCTTTTTGCAATATATTAAGTGAGATTTTATATTCTCTCTCTCTATTTATATAATTGAATATCATGAATTGTCACGTGCGCTGTAATCCAGAATGAAAAGGAAACTCTCTGAGTGAATCAGCGCTCACCGCACTGAAGCGGACACGAGCACGCTGATAGGGAACATATGGTGAGCAGAGGGGAGTCTGGGTAACGTATTCACTTGTTCATGTAATCAGCGCTGACACCGGCGCTCGAGGCGGGTCGGGTCCTCGGGGCCCGTGCACAGCTGAGCGGGAGGAGACCCGAGCGGTGCTGCGTCAGCACCTTCAACACGACCTCAGATGACCTGTTACCTCACAAACACACCTGTCACCTGGAACCATACATCAGCCAAACAGAGCCGTGCACCTTGCGAATACTCAAAAACATGTAGGCCTAAATTTGAGATTTATGTATTTGAATTGCATATGAAATTTAATGTGATGCACATGCCAGTCACACAGATTTATGCAATAGTACTAATAAACAATGCACAATAACCAGGTTCATACATTTGTCAATCCGATTTGTTTCAATTAAATATTGCTTGACCCACAGCTATTTTAACCATGTTCATTCTGTTTGACTGCACAAATGTAATCGTTTTCACGAGGAACAGATTCATGCTGATTCTAAACATTTGAATGAATGCATTTTGGAAATATGGTTTAAATAAAATCAAATAGATGAAAATATTTAAACCATGGCATTATTATTTGAGTGCAGAAATCATACCCGTTTTAAAAATGTTAAAATATAAAAATTGCATGCATATATAAATGGAAATATTTAAACTATGGCATTATTATTGTTTGAGTGCAGAAATACCCGTTTCAAAATAAATAAAAAATAGACATTTAATTGTATGCATGCATTTATGAATGAATAACTACATGCACACTATTATATAAAAATTCTTAAAATATAAAAATGTATTGCATGCATGCATGTTTAAACTATGGCATGATTATAATATATGATAAATACTGATAAATGTGCAGAAGATTTTTATATACAAATTGTAAATGCATGCATTAGTTTAAAATTAAATATTAAATAAATATTTAAACTATGCCATGATTGAGTGCAGAAGTATGCATGCACATATGCATAGAATTACAATTGTTTTATAATTATATGCGCGCGTGTGTGTGTGTGTGTGTGTGTGTTCCAAATTGATGAAACCTTTACATGCAATTCAAAAACATGTCGCATGCTGTAAAACAGGCCCTTAATTTTCTAATAGTCTACAAGACTAAAAGTGCATTTAGATTAAGTCCACCAGCCCACTATAGTAACCTACTTTTAAGACAGGCTTGAACTTTACTTTCAAAAACGACAGAACTAGAAAACTACAAAAACTGAACATGGAAACAACAAAATCTGCCGTAGCAGAACCACCAGCAGGGGGCATCAGTGCTGGCATCCGCTTAAAACATGGTGAACGTAGGGAAAGGCAAACCGCCAGCAGGAAGACGGCCGGGGAAGATTTCAGAGACGGAGTTGACCTTAACAAGTGCGTATCAAGAGCTGCTCTGAAACGCTCACACGGACGTTAAAAGCACTTACTGTAAACTACAGCTGTCAGTAATGGAAGCATCTGAGAGCGAGAGCATGCTGGGCGTGTGGCCAGCATCAGACATTTATCCTGCAAACATGCTTCTTATAGTGAGATGTCCCTGCAGAGCCTCTATAATCACACACACACACCTCGGATTGACTGTCTATCAGTGTGACGTCTGTAAGAACAAGCGCTTGTTCTGATGGCAAACAGTTGTGGAAGGAATACAGACAGATAAAGATTACTACTGAACTGTGTCTGCCTTCATGAAGCATTACATCACACATGCCACTGCTTGCTTACAAATGCAGTTCATTCAGACCGTACAATAATCAGACCTGCGTTCACACTGACCAACTCATGTTGGGTGAAGAGGTCTGATGTAACTGTTTCACGGCTAACTCGAGCAAACCCATTTTTATTGAATCGTTTGCTAGTCTGCCCTGTGATTGAAATGCAGTGAACTCATTGATCAAATCATCTCCTGAAAACAGGGTTTCTGCTACTTTGAACCCTCTAAACACACTTAAGCACGCGCACACAAAAGCTCACGCTCTGACAAGCACGCTCACTCACACACAGACACTCACAGACTTACACATGCTCTGACACAGACAAGCACACACACACACACACACTCTCTCCCTGACACTCACAGACACGCGCGCACACACACACTCACTCACACAGATACACACATTCACAGAGACAGAGACACACACTCACAGAGACACTTGCAGAGACACACACACAGAGACACACACAGACTCAGACAGACAGACACACACAAACACACAAAGAGACACACACACACACACACTCACAGACACACATAAACACACAAACACACAGACTTACAGAGACACACACTCACAGAGACACACACACACACACAGAGACACACACACAAACTTACAGAGACACACACTCACTCACAGACACATAAACACACAAACTTACAGAGACACACACTCACAGAGACACACACAGAGACACACACAGAGACACACACACACACAGACACGCACTCACAAGAGACACACACTCACACACACACACACACACACACACACACACACTCACAGACACACATAAACACACAAACTTACAGAGACACACACTCACACATAGACACACACACTCACAAGAGACACACACACTCACAGACACACATAAACACACAAACTTACAGAGACACACACACACACACACACAGACACACACACACTCACAAGAGACACACACACTCACAAGAGACACACACACACACACACACACAAGAGACACACACACACACACACACACACACACACAGAGACACACACTCACACTCACAGAGACACTCACACTCACACACACTTACAGAGACACACACACACACGGGTCAGAACAAGTCCTTTAAAGAAATACCGCTCAGCAAGAAACATTGAATATTTGGTTTCAGTCGGAAAATCAATGTTTGTGAGGAAACTGTGACACTGATCAGCTCAGGATTTCTGATGTTCACTGAATACTCTCGTATTGGATGATATATATATTTTTAGATTTGAACCTGTTGAGTAAGATGAGCTGAATCGTGAATGAGAAGCGAGTGGCAGCCGTTAGCGAGGACAGCGGCGCATGCGCAGACATGCGGACGGGTTCAGGAAGAGTTTACAGCCAGATAAACCACGCCACAGGGAAGATACAAGCAGACTGGTCAGAAATATGAGTAATCACTGGATTAACAAGCAGACCCTGAATATCATCCAGAAACGGCCCTCCACAGATATTATGAGGACAGAAATACCACAGCGCCAGATCACAACAACACACTCCCAACAAGCTGATCAACACCGCTTTAACACACAATCATCTGGTTATTACACAACAAGGTGGATTACGGAAATAACCTTCAGCTGATGTTCATTAAAGCTGCATCTTTTTTGGGTTAAAATTATTCAAAATCAACCAGACAATGTTCAAAACGATCTCCTTAGCCCGATTCACAGCGGTAAGCTTATGATGTGTTCTAATTGAGTGGTACTGTTTGAGCATGTCTTTGTGTCATTACGTCACGTGTGAACACAAAGAAAGTCCGGCTAGTGTGAGGATGCTGCAGGTGGTGGATCATTTAATCACCCGTAGTCAAAAGCAAACAAAACTGAAATCTACAGGTAACGCTAATACACACTAAATACACGTGGTCATGCAATGCTGATGTAAACATTATTATTGTTATACGTTGCTCTCAATTTGTTAATGATATTCAAGGTTTGATGTGATGCGATCGAAGCAAGCATTTGATTTAAAAATCACTGTTGGTCGCGCAATTTATTGTAATTTTTTTTTCTCAGTTGGTCAGAGCAAAAGTGGCAGACATGTTACTTGTTCAGATTACATTTTTCTGCAGCTTTAAGTTTAAATAAATAGCTTTAACAAAATTGCCACTACATGTTAGTGCGACATTGTTCAAAGCGTATATTTTCTTTCTGACTTTGATTTAAAATTATAAGCGAGTAAATCTTCACTCTGGGCAACTAAACAATATCTATCGTTAGCCATTGACTAATAAATGCTTATTAGTCAATAAGTGCTTATTAGTCAATAAACTGGCAATAATGCCAGTGTGTGTGAGATAGAGGCTAAGAATAAGTTTTGTAGATATATTTTCAATCTGAACACTCAGAGAAACAGTTACTCTCCGTCGAGAGAGAGAGAGAGAGAGAGAGAGAGAGAGAGAGAGAGAGAGAGAGAGAGAGAGAGAGAGAGAGAGAGAGAGAGAGAGAGAGAGAGATAACGTGATTAATATTCATGAACCCAGAAGCTCATCAATCCTTAGTGCGTTGGATATTGTTAGTAGTAGCTTAATAATTACTATTACCATTTTTTACAGAAACACTGAATGACAAACAAGTCCTAAATTCAGTAAAAATATCAAATGCATTCATACATTGTGTGTGTGTGTGTGTGTGTATAAAGATAACACATTTGTTAAATATATACAGTCCCTGACAGAAGTCTTGTCGCTTGTGTACAAATTGACCTGAAGTGCTGCTGAAATATATTTCTTATCAAGATTTTTTTTACAAGAAATGGTTCATTTTAATCCCAACACCTTTTGTAATAATGTTTCAGTGCAAAATGAAACGGCAAAAATTGACTCAATGGGCTTTACCAAGCTGTGAATATTAGAATATTTTTTGCAAAGACATAAGTGTTGTCGCCTTGTCATATGAGCTTCACCTGTGACTAATAATGGATCAATTAGATCTCAGGTGTGTATAAAAAGAACCCCAGTACACTAGACCTTCACATCAACTGCAACTAGACCTCTGCAAACATGCCTAAGATTCATCCTGAGACTAAAGATTATCAAGAGGCTGAAGACCAGATCCACTGCTGATGTGGCAGACACCTTCAAAGTGTCTCAGCGTCAAGTACAGAGGATAAAAAAAAGATTTGAAGAGACTGGAGACGTTTATGACAAACTCCGGTCAGGCAGACCCTGCAAGACAACTGCTCGAGAGGACCGTTTGTTGGCTGGAAAATCCAAGGCCAGCCCATTTTCCACTGCAGCAGAGCTCCACGAGACCTGGTCGCCTGAAGTCCCTGTGTCAACCAGAACAGTTTGTCAGATTCTGTCTCGAAATGGCCTCCATGGTCGAATCAGTGCACAGAAGCCAGCACTAAACAAAAGACAATTGAAAAACCGTGTGGCATTTGCCAAAGCCTACAGCCTGCTAAAAGGATGGATGCTGGAAAAGTGGCAGAAGGTCGATTTTTCAGATGAATCTTCTGTTGAATTACACCACAGTCGCCGCAAATATTGCAGGAGACCTACTGGAGCCCTGGATCCGAGATTCACCCAGAAAACAGTGAAGTTTGGTGGGGGAAAAATCATGGTCTGGGGTTATATCCAGTATGGGGGTGTGCAAGAGATCTGCAGGGTGGAAGGCAACATCAATAGTCTAAAATACCAAGAAATCTTATACCTCTTATATTCCCAACCATAAAAGAGGCCAAATTCTGCAGCAGGATGGTGCTCCATCGCATTCTTCCATCTCCACATCAAAGTTCCTCAAGGCGAAGAAGATCAAGATGCTCCAGGATTGGCCAGCCCAGTCACCAGACATGAACATCATTGAGCATATGTGGGGTAGGATGAAAGAGGAAGCATGGAAGACGAAACCAAAGAATATTGATGAACTCTGGGAGGCATGCAAGACTGCTTTCTTTGCTATTCCTGATGACTTCATCAATAAATTGTATGAATCCTTGCCAAACCGCATGGATGCAGTCCTTCAAGCTCATGGAAGTCATACAAGATATTAAATTTGGATCTCACAGCACCACTAAATTTGCTGACATTTTTGTATTTGCAGTTAATTTGTTCAATTTCTGTATAGGCGACAAAACTTTTGTCTTGCCAAAATTTGACCTTTCTGTCTTGATTAAATGATAAATCTTTTTTCAGTGAAACTAATTTATTTCAGTGCATTAAACATCATTTGGGAGGGTTTTAGCTTTTCATATGAGCTATTTCTAACACCAATTGATGAATTAAAAGTCAGGTTAATAGCAGGTGTTTCTACAAAATAGATAAGCGACACGACTTTTGTCAGGGACTGTACATGCATGTGTGCAAATTTATACATGTAATTACACACAGTACACGCACATTGTGTAAACAAACTTTTATTTTGGATGCGGTTAATTGCGATTTAATTGCTTTGACAGCACTAATATAAATAAATGTGTATATCAGTCTGGCGAGTAAACAACAACAAATTTACTAGCCAATGGCGATTCTATTGCCAAGGTGTGCGTAGAGGGTTGAAAAATATTAAACAATTACTGAAATATTACTATTGCACTAATAGTACTGCACTGTAAAATACATAGTTAAAATATTGTTTTATTTTACAGTACAACTGAAATTACAATACTAATATTTAAGTCTTAATTTCTTCATTTTGAAATGATTACAATGCTCACAAAAGAAACATGCAGCATAAATATTTATTAACCTAAACCACAGACTTTAATAGATCACACCAAGTCATAGTATCTCATTTATTTTGCTTAATCGTCGAGCCCTAAATCTTAGGCAGAATGTCTGAGCTCCAGTTCTTCACACAGCAAAAGAGGATGTGGTTTAATACTACCAAGCTACAAAAATTGTGTATGCTATATTTAAAGGCTTCTGAAGCCACACTATCTATTCTAAAATCTCTGATAATTGACTGGCAATCTTACAGTTCCCTGAAGCTCTGAAATGGACAATAAAATCATATGCAATACGAAAATAGACCTTCTCGTGTGTCATCACAAACACTGCACAGCAGAGGAGAAGATTGAATAAAGACTGTCATCTGTTCCTTACACATGGGCAACTTGTACAGTTCATTTTTGGATCTGGACTCGTCATGACCCGTCACTGTATGAAGCTGATTATCTATAGAAAAAAAAGCCCCATTAGTGACTTCCATGAAAAGATGCATCACTTAATTGAGTGCATATTAATCATTCAATCAATCAAAATGTGCCTGCAATGTCAAAATATGAGTGACAGACGGTCTCAGAATTTCAGAAGCAAATTTCAGACTCATGTCGCATGATCATTTTGAGATTAATGCCTGGTTGTCTGAAAGTTTCATGATCAAAAATCGAAATAAATAATAATCTACTTTATTAGAAACAAAAATGCATCTTCAAAAAGATACTTGCCTACATTACAGCAAACACAATGGGTGTAAAAACATCCCGTATGAACATTAAAAACGGCTGGAATGATTAAAAATGCATGCTCTGTACGGCAGAAAAACCCTTCCTGATATAAACAAGCCTTCTAATGATTCAACTAGAGCTACTACACCTCCGACCGCATTACACACGTCCAAAAGGGAAGTTGTTTTCAGTTCACAAGATCAAATAAACGTGGAAGCGGAGACGACAGGCTCCGTAAAACAGCGTTCCCGACTTTCCCCTGTCTGAAGAGCTTTAATGAAATATTCAGGATAAAAGGAGAGCTGTTGAACAGCCGGTTGAATGTGATCTGACGGACTTAGCAGATAACAGCACATTGACTGAGATCAGCTGATTCACAATGACAAGATTAGCATAGCTTAGTCACCGGATGAGTTACAAGTTCAGTACGATCGCTCGCAGAGCAAAGCCTTGCGTATGGCTAGTTTAATGCCTTACGTGAGGAGCTATCAGCTAATATCGGTCCTGTCACATCATATACCTAGTCGGCATGAAACAAAGTATTTTCTTCCCAATTGTGATAAATCGATTGCTAATCAATTATGGAAATCGACAACGATTCTCATTATCCATTAGTCGTGTCTGCCCTCAGAGCACAGAAAACGTCCACCATTCGCGCCAAATTACAGCACTAAACGCATTTCTGTGCACAAAATGCACCTAAAAACAGTGGAGGAAACATGAGTGCCCAAAACAGAAGTCTTTATTTTAAGCTTCAAGCGAATGCATTAGCATTTAACATACCCATGTCATTCGCTTTGACAGATGTGTGTGCGTCCTCAACGCAAAAGTTATCTTACAGGTAATAATCGCTGATCTAGTAATTCTATCCTCATCTGTAAATGCTACTAATTCACACAAGTATTTCCATTTAGCATGAAAGCGCGTCCTGACAGTCTGTGTTAAACCTGTCACTCACATGAGATCCACCAATAGCAGACCACAACCCTCCAATCAGTTCCCCACAGACAAAATCAAGCCCCGCCCTACATTTGTTCTTGTTTGAGAAGCGGATATACGGCACAATAGGGAAGAAAAGACGCTGACTCTAAAAGATAAGCATATGGTCAGTTTCAGAACAATTAAAAACCTATAAAACGTTTGCAAATAAAATGTAACAAATGTAAAACAGTCTAATGACTCTTAGTCGGTACTAATAATCAAATTGGGTTAGAAGAACAAACAAAAAAAACTCATAATATTGCAGTGGCATTTGGAGCAGATGACATTAAATCTGGCACAAACAGGCGCTGCGTGTCTTAATTCACATCTGTGTTCAGTTAAAAAAAAAAGTGTACTGAGATTTGACAGCAGTGGCAAGATTATCAATCAATAACGACTTAACTTCAGTCTGTTCCCCACACAAAGATAACATACAGTATGACTTCAGAAGACTTGAAGGCATGATGCTTATTTTAATTTGTGCTTGACAAGGTAAATAAATAAGTTAATGTATTTAAAATATATATACATACATACACATATACATATATATATAATTAAAAAAAATATTATTTAATATATAGGGATCCAGAAAATGGTGGCCTTTTGTAACCTTTTTTCCTGCTGGTGTGACTTAACTTAGTTAGGTGCCGTTAGAAACTTCAAACAGCAAATGAAACGAAAGTGAGACAGAACCAAACAGATCGTTTATCAGCTCAGACAATAATAGACAGCACAAGCTCATACACGGGCCGATCATGATCCCGAGACACCGTTACTACACAGTGCTGGAGATCCAGTGAGAAAGCGCTTAAATTCCCCGCTAGATTAATACCATCGCTACTGATACCAGATTAAACAGCGCTGACGAGGAAACCAGGAGAAACACTGTGGTATTGTGGAAGAAAGTGTCAAATGTTTTTTTTTCAAGGGATTACATAAGCTTCACACTTTTCCCAGCACTTCAAAGCTCTAAATATTATCCAATTTTAACGTTATTTATTTTTGTTTTTAAAAGTGCATCTATCCATCATAAAAGTGCATCTATCCATCATAAGTGCATCTATCATCATAAAAGTGCATCTATCATCATAAGTGCATCTATCCATCATAAAAGTGCATCTATCATCATAAGTGCATCTATCATCATAAAAGTGCATCTATCATCATAAGTGCATCTATCATCATAAAAGTGCATCTATCATCATAAAAGTGCATCTATCATCATAGATACACTTTTATGATGGATAGATGCACTTATGATGATAGATGCACTTTTATGATGATAGATGCACTTTATGATGATAGATGCACTTATGATGATAGATGCATCTTTATGATGATAGATGAACTTATGATGATAGATACACTTTTATGATGGATAGATGCACTTATCATCATAAGTTCATCTATCATCATAAGTACATCTATCATCATAAGTGCATCTATCCATCATAAAAGTGCATCTATCCATCATAAAAGTGCATCTATCATAAGTGCATCTATCTATCATAAAAGTGCATCTATCCATCATCAAAGTGCATCTATCCATCATAAAAGTGCATCTATCATCATAAAAGTGCATCTATCATCATAAGTACATCTATCATCATAAGTACATCTATCATCATAAGTGCATCTATCCATCATAAAAGTGCATCTATCCATCATAAAAGTGCATCTATCCATCATAAAAGTGCATCTATCATCATAAAAGTGCATCGATCATCATAAAAGTGCATCTATCATCATAAAAGTGCATCTATCATCATAAGTACATCTATCCATCATAAAAGTGCATCTATCATCATAAAAGTGCATCTATCATCATAAAAGTGCATCTATCATCATAAGTGCATCTATCATCATAAAAGTGCATCTATCCATCATAAAAGTGCATCTATCCATCATAAAAGTGCATCTATCATAAGTACATCTATCCATCATAAAAGTGCATCTATCCATCATAAAAGTGCATCTATCCATCATAAAAGTGCATCTATCATCATAAGTACATCTATCATCATAAAAGTGCATCTATCCATCATAAAAGTGCATCTATCATCATAAGTACATCTATCATCATAAAAGTGCATCTATCCATCATAAAAGTACATCTATCATCATAAAAGTGCATCTATCATCATAAAAGTGCATCTATCATCATAAGTGCATCTATCATCATAAAAGTGCATCTATCATCATAAGTGCATCTATCCATCATAAAAGTGTATCTATCCATCATAAAAGTGCATCTATCATAAGTACATCTATCCATCATAAAAGTGCATCTATCCATCATAAAAGTGCATCTATCATCATAAGTGCATCTATCATCATAAAAGTGCATCTATCATCATAAGTGCATCTATCCATCATAAAAGTGTATCTATCCATCATAAAAGTGCATCTATCATCATAAGTACTTCTATCATCATAAAAGTGCATCTATCCATCATAAAAGTACATCTATCATCATAAAAGTGCATCTATCATCATAAAAGTGCATCTATCATCATAAGTGCATCTATCATCATAAAAGTGCATCTATCATCATAAGTGCATCTATCCATCATAAAAGTGTATCTATCCATCATAAAAGTGCATCTATCCATCATAAAAGTGTATCTATCCATCATAAAAGTGCATCTATCATGAGTACATCTATCCATCATAAAAGTGCATCTATCCATCATAAAAGTGCATCTATCCATCATAAAAGTGTATCTATCCATCATAAAAGTGCATCTATCATAAGTACATCTATCCATCATAAAAGTGCATCTATCATCATAAGTACATCTATCATCATAAGTGCATCTATCCATCATAAAAGTGCATCTATCATCATAAATACATCTATCCATCATCACAAGTACATCTATCATCATAAAAGTGCATCTATCATCATAAAAGTGCATCTATCATCATAAAAGTGCATCTATCATAAGTGCATCTATCCATCATAAAAGTGCATCTATCATAAGTACATCTATCCATCATAAAAGTGCATCTATAATAAGTACATCTATCCCTCATATAACTGCTCCACACGGCTCCGGGGGTTAATAATGGCCTTCTGAAGCGAAGTGGCGTGTTTGTGTAAGAGAAATATCCATATTTAAAACTTTATAGACTAAAATAACTTCCGGTGGATTACCATACGCATGTCGATTTACGTGATGTACAGGAGCATCTCAAGCTTTGACGCCTCTCGTGGAATCGGCTGGGCAACAAACTCAAGCCCCTCTTCTCTTATATGGAAATCCTCCACCATTTCTCTTTAAAAAAAAAAAATCTTGTCTCGTTTTCGCATCAGAAGGCCTTTATTAACCCCCAGGTGATGGTGCCACTGCTCTCAAATGTTAGTCTGGAGCCCTGATAATACTTTCATTAAAAGGGAAACATATTTGGGATATTTTCCTTAATCTTATTCATTCTGCAAAACACAAAATGAGGTCGGAGTGTCATGATTGATCAGTGATTGATTTTGTCATTTACTCGCAAAGAAAGCCTCTCAGGTCCGTGCATTTATTTCTCTCTCAGCTGTAACACGATCCCCCGTCATGAACGCTACAACTCAAACTGAAGGGCAGAATGCTGAAAATGGCCCATGATGTGATATTGAAAAGCTCAAATCCATTTGCATTGATCATTTTCAGTCTCTGCCATGCCAGTGCAGGGAAACAGACAAAACAGGAAATGACCAGAATGCACAAGAAAAACTAAAACAAAAGTCTCAATTGACAGACGTTTAAAAATCTGATGAAATACAATAACAAGAAAACCATCAATATTATGCCATGCAAACTGAGGTTATAACATCTGACCACTAACAGTCACTTATGAATATCATTACCGAGCTAATTTACATATTAAAGTATTAAAGGTGCAGCAGCAATTCAGAAACAGACAAAGGTCAGAGAGAGGATTAAGCTTAATTAACATAAGTCATGTTAAACGTTTATTCAAGACAAAAGCCAGTGTTACGCGATAACGACTGTTCTCTTAATTAGCAAACAAAGACAGGAGGTTGTTAAAAAGGCTTTCAGAAAGCAGCGCAAGGCAGCCAATAACAGGTTTTCTGCCAAGTTCTTGAGAAACAGAAACAGATCTGCTGCTTTACATCTGTTTAAACATTGCCCTCGGCCACCACAAGATGACTGAAAAATCAACAGACATTCAGTAAATTTAACAGACGCCTTAGATGTCTTTTACTCAGTGCTGACTGAGGCAGGGAGAAGCACGCACACACACGTTTGTTTTTGTGAAATGTGGGGACATTCCATAGGCGTAATGCATTTTATACTGTACAAACCGTATTTTCTATCCCCCTTGACTGCCCCTGCCCCTAAACCTACCCATCACACACACACACTGCCCTGCCAAACCACCCAACACACACACACACACTGCCCCTGCCCCTAAACACTACACACACACACACACACACACACACACACACACACACACACACACACACACACACACACACACACACACACACACACACACACACACACACACACACACACACACACACACCTTAAACTGAAGTACAATGAAAAAAGAAAAAACACTTATGCATTAATTAAAATCTAAAGAGAAACATGGGCAATTATTAACAACTGTAACCACACATACACAAAAATAACTTACTCTGTAGTTAACCCTTAAAGACCTAGAGCATTTTTGGGATGCCTCACTTGCTTCTCCTTTTCTTAAGCTGAATATGAATTCACTATTCCTACGTTAGTGCACTAACACAGTGCACTTGAGGAGTGAATGAAAACAGTGTGTGAAGTCGGACAGCCGTTGTGTGTACATCGGCTGTACACTCGTTATTGCTGTGCATTATGGGATTGAATAAGTGCACTCAGTAATGTCCACTATGGTTTCGGACACCACTACAAATGGCTGTGCCCTCAAACAATGCCCTATTTGAGAGTATAGGGGGCGATTTCGGATTCAGCCCCAGTTTTTCTCCCCAATTCTAGCAGTTAGCATCAAGTGCCATATATCATGTTAAACAGGAGAACCTGAAGTTTCCATCTAGCTCATCTGAAGTCCCAATTTTACATTTATTTAGTCTGAGAATGGATTACATTAATAGAACGAAGAAAAACGGCAGCAAAAATGTGGTGTTTTTACGGTGAACTCAAACAGAACTTCATGAAGTTTGGATTTTTTTCTTTTAGAAAGTTAGACTTGGTTGTTCTAGACTTCCAGATGAAATTGTCTACATGTAACAATCCCTCAGCAAGTTATTATAATACATTATTCTAGGCATTTTTGAGTGAAAACCGGTGTATTTTATTTACTGACAATGTAGATGTGTCCAAAAAAAGCTCAGGGAGTAAATAGATAGTTATATAATAACAGAACACTGAAGGAAACCTTATTCTTCAGAGAAATGTATTATCATTTGAACAACAAATGCACAATGCAACAAGCTGTGACAACAAACCGAGCAATAAAATATACCGAGTGGAGAAGAACAAACGGTGAAAATCTTCTCAAATACAAATCGAGGGAAATATACGGAGTGAAAATGGTGTAAAAACACAAACTACATACACAGAGAGTGCCCTGCGTTTGTTTTGGTTTATTTTCATGCACGTAAATACACACCCACTTCCACGTTATTTTTTCAGAGAAACGTGATTGGTGGTTCAAAAGACCAAACACAGATTATTGGTTGAGTTGATGAAAGTTTCAGCAAATCTGGGCATGGGAGGGTGGGACTAGTGATCAACAATCGTTTCTGTTTGGCTCAGGGGAACAACCCACATGCGTTTCCTTGAGGAATCAATGCAGATTTTGATGATGCATCCACATTTTCTAAGGAGCCTCTGAATAATCAATTGACCGTTCGCAGAGACCCGCCCCCTTTAGTTACTGTTGCTATGTCTCACAAGCCGTACATAGGCTTGTCAGACTATCACACATTCTCACGTAGAGAAAATACATCACAGAGAAATCTTTAAGGGTTAAACTCGATATATACCGCCCAGCCCAAGTGCCTTAAAAACATCAGCTGTAGGACAGTTGAAACTCATACTCACTCATGCTGTGCATTATATTTTAACAGATCCAAATTTAAGACTGCTTACTGATAATCTATACTATATGCATTATAAATACATTTGACTTTCTGCATCATGACGGGTCAGAACCAAAGGCTTTGAATCTGATGAGAATCACTGAGAGTAATGGACAAATCATAAAACATGAAGATGCATTTTTTGTTGTTGTGAGAATTGCCTCAAAATAAGCATGAACTGCTGAATGACCGAGTCAATTCAAAAGAACTTCATGTTTCCCACCTTCCACGATTTATTTGAACAATATTGTCAATCCAGCAGCACTGAACGTTTCTTGATAAACACAAGTGAACCCTTACCTGAAGTTTATCCTCTGGGACATTGAGCCAGTGGTTGAACGCTTGAGAGAGTTTTGTTCGGACTTGTTTTCCTATCAAAACAGAGAGAGAGGGAAGAAATCAAAATTAGTTGCAGCGCAAACATGGACGAGCTGATGCGTCCCACCACAAAAACACACCAAACTCACAAAAAGATTGGTCTTTCTCCCCCAATGAAGTGAAAGGAGTCGTTTAGTTTAACAACAGAAAATAACATTTTAACAAAGGCATGTCTTTATCCAGCACAAAATCTCAACGCAATGCATGCATTTGTAACGAGACAGACTCGGGATGCACAGATGTATTTTTTGTATCAGACGATTGCTTAAAAACACCCGCGATTATATCCTGTCAGTCCTGATTACATCCTGAAGTTAAGCTGAATTTTGGAAATTTTCCAAGTTGGAAACTTAACAGGAATTAATTAGACTAGGGTTGGGCGATGTCCCCTAAATTGGCAGTTGACGATGTTTACAGTAAAACATTGCGATGGACGATGATATCGTTGTTTTTTTATTTTTTTTAAAAATAAAAATATATAATTTACTATATCTGTATTTTACTATCTCTTTACATGAATACTATTTTCTATTTCGTTATTTTGCTAACCCAAATAAGGACTCACCCGCACTAGGTTGCACGTGAGGGGAAACTAAGTAAAGAGTTGTGCACTTCTTATTTTAATATATCTCTTTATATAAATACTATTTTCTATTTAAAACTATAATTTCGTTATTATCCCCGTGTTTTGTATGTGAATGCTGTTGTACGTGAATATATTACCACAGGACAGAAGCACAAAGCTTTGTTTTCAATGGAAATAAATTTGCAGTTACATCTCAGCCATGAAAACATATGGATTCATGCCGAATGAGAGGAAAACATATGGATTCATGCCGAATGAGAGGAAAACATATGGATTCATGCCGAATGAGAGAGGGAGGCGGAGCCCAATTAAAGATCTGCCAGCTTTTCAAATATGTTTGTACCCGATTTTCCGATTTCCGCGAACTTTAACAATAGGCATAACCAAAAGGCTAACAGTTAGTCCATTTTATCCCACTGGACATCACGCTTTCTTTTCATAAATCTTCACTCACACACTCATTTTCGCAGGGAATTGTAAACGTTTCTTCCTTTCGTTTGCTTATAATTAAGTCTATTATACCCATTCACATGCTTTACTGTGGTGAAGTAGAAAAAAACAATGTAGGACGAATACCTTTTTACTTCCAATTTTATTTAACACAGTTTGTTCTTATTAGACTTGGCGCGTCAAGTTTTTTTGAATAGCGCAATTCACGCACGCACGCGGATATATGCTTTAGTTATACTCTCAATTTAATTTACAGAGCAATCCCTGCAAAGTTTTTAGTTTAACTATAGAAGAGGATTAGTGTGTGTCGCACTCGCAACGGGGGGCGTGGCATCACGATGATATCGTCCATCGGCACAACCCTAAATTAGACATTTGGAATTTATACAAACAAATATAAACATTTTGTTTGGTCATAAGCAGGCATGCATTCAAACCAATACATATAAAAAAATACACTTTTAACTGATTTATTTGTGAATAGATCTTTAATCTAGGGCGGCAACAAGTAGTTGATAGAAATGCATTATTCAGGGCTGTAATTATCGATTTTTATGGACAAAATGTGCATCTAGAAATGGAGTGGAAACTGATGCGAGCTGATGCGGGAAAGGCACATGATCCAAGTGCCCAAAACACGAGAACTGTTCATTTTAAGCTCCAAGCGAATGCATTAGCGTTTCACATTCCCTGTCATGCGCTTTGACAGATTTGTGCATGTGCATTTTACAGGTTCTCACTGATCTATATAGAGAACAGTTAAATCCTCATCTGTAAATGTTACTAATTCATGTGAGTATTTCTATTTTGCATGAAAGATAAACACAGTCTGTGTTAAACTTCACTGAATGAGCGGCGGGGGGTTGTACGGATGCGTGTAAAACAGACAGAACGCAGTGGAGAGGGAGACAATTAAAGCCTGGATGCCAGCCGAACTTAGCCCCGCCCACAATATTTGAGGTCGGGAAGTTCGATCTGGACTTGAGCCGTTTAGTAACCATGCTCGGACCAATCAAATTGTCAGGGTGTGCTTTATACGATGATGGAGAGGTGATCAACAGTAACTTAATCATCCACGTCATCAAAGAGCGCTTGGGTTAAACTCACTTACTAAATGGAGAACTTGTTCGTATATGCATTCACCTTTACTATTATAATAAAACCATGTTTTTTGGCATATTGATTACCACACACACACGTTGTGTTTCCATGTTTTATGGGGACATTCCATAGGCGTAATGCATTTTATACTGTACAAACCGTATTTTCTATCCCCCTACACTGCCCCTGCCCCTAAACCTACCCATCACACACACACACACACACACACAGCCCCTAAAAGTCTTAATACGATCAGAAATTATAATAACCATTTTTGCCTTTTAAAACACACTTTCATCTGAGGACTGATGAGCTCAGATTATTCAGCAAGCGGTCTTCATCAACCAAAGGCTCCGAACTAATATCATTCATCTCACTTCATCTCCATTCATGAGCCTTTCGCCTCCAGCTTCCTGTAACTCAAGCCTTCACTGAGTGAGTTACTGCAGGTCGCACTGATCTAGTGATTTACTGGGCAGCGTCGCGCCTTCACTTCATGAGCCACTGTTTCCCTTTCTGAAAGAACTCAGTCTGCCCTTTACTAATAGAGACGGGGGAATCTCATGTAATCCGTCAAGAACATGTCAGATTCATTTCTCAATACAAAAAAGAAAAACATTTCAAAACCACCTAATTACTGTAACGCACAAAAAAAGGCTTGCTGCGATAGTCAGTGTTATCACGGTTACTGGTGTTTTATCACTTGCCCACCGTGGCGCTGTTTTGATTTTTTTTAATAGTAGCCTAATCATTTAGTCCAGTTAGAGAAGAGACACTACAATTAAGAACTGAACGTGTCTGCTTAAAGCGTGAGTCGCAGCACAGATCAGCAACAGAAGATTTGGGTTCAAAGCGAAATGTAAAAGTGGCTATAAGAGAGTTTGGCATGGTATGGTTTTGTTGTTGTGTTTATCATTAAAGCCACAATATGTAATTTTCTGCCACTAGAGGTCGCTCATGCCACAGACGAGCACTTCCGCTCGTGTGTGTGTGGTAACGCAGCGCTGTTTATCATATTACATACATTTGAGTGTGTTAATGTTATAATGCTACACGGTGCGTTGGCTCGGCGCTACTATGAGACACTTGTTCACACTGCAGTGAGAGATCGATATTAGGCGGTAAAACATGGCACTCTGTGCGGTAAATCAAGAACAGCAGATTTAAACGATAAGACTAACTGTGTTGAGCTGGAGAACAATGATTTGTTTCTGTCAATGACTACGTTAGGGCTGTGTATCACCAACATTGTCACGATACACATCACGATACTAAAGTCACGATACGATACACATCACGATACTAAAGTCACGATACACATCACGATGCTAAAGTCACGATACGCATCACGATACTAAAGTCACGATACGATACGCATCACGTTACTAAAGTCACGATACGATACGCATCACGTTACTAAAGTCACGCACGACACGATCACGATACTAAAGTCACGATACGATACGCATCACGATACTAAAGTCACAATACGATACGCATCACGTTACTAAAGTCACGGTACGATACGCATCACGATACTAAAGTCACGATACGATACGCATCACGATACTAAAGTCACGGTACGACACGCATCACGCTACTAAAGTCACGGCACGACACGATCACGATACTAAAGTCACGATACGACACGCATCACGATACTAAAGTCACAACACGACACGCATCACGCTACTAAAGTCACGATCACGACACGCATCACGTAAAGTCACGGCACGACACGCATCACGATACTAAAGTCACGATACGATCGCATCACGTTACTAAAGTCACGATGCGATCGCATCACGCGATACTAAAGTCACGATACGATACGCATCACAATACTAAAGTCACGATACGCATCACGATACGATACGCATCACAATACTTAAGTCACGATACGTATCACGATACTAAAGTCACGATACGATACGTATCACGATACTAAAGTCACGATACGATATGTATCACGATACTAAAGTCACGATACGATACGCATCACGATACTAAAGTCACGATACGATCGCATCACGATACTAAAGTCACGATCGATCGTATCACGATACTAAAGTCACGATACGACACGATCACGATACTAAAGTCACGACACGATCGCGTATCACGATACTAAAGTCACGATACGATATGTATCACGATACTAAAGTCACGATACGATACGCATCACGATACTAAAGTCACGATACGCATCACGATACTAAAGTCATGATACAATACGTATCACGATACTAAAGTCACAATACGATACGTATCACGATACTAAAGTCACGATACGCATCACGATAATAAAGTCACGATACGCATCACGATACTAAAGTCACGATACGCATCACGATACTAAAGTCACGATACGCATCACGATACTAAAGTCACGATACGATCATCACGCGATACTAAAGTCACGATCGATCGCATCACGATACTAAAGTCACGATCGACACGCATCACGATACTAAAGTCACGCGATCGATCGCATCACGATACTAAAGTCACGATACGATCATCACGATATGGATACATTTGGAATTCATTTCTTTTGAGCAGAGTTTAGTTACATTTAATATCTGTTTATTGAACAACCAGTGTTATAACAGTTGTGACAAGTGAAAAAAAACTTTCATTTTGTCATTAAAAAAATAAAAAGCTTGGAATGGCTCGATTCAAACTATTATTTTGGACAAACTGATTATTTTGGATTTATATCTGGTACATACATCTCTCAACTAATGCTGTAAAAAATGGGAGTCAGTTGTAGCCCATTATATTATATTAAAGTAGTGATTTGTACAAACACTTAAATTACACTCCATGATTTTTTTTTTTAAGAAACTATGTAATTTGCAAGGTTTATATTATAAATTATCATATTTCTACTCCATTTATTTTTTGAAATAGGAACATTTTAAAGGGTGGCTGTCATGAAAAACTTTCCAGATTAATTCAAACATGCATGAAATATTGAAAAAAAAAAAAATATATATATATATATATAATATATATATATATATATAATACATAAAATATATATATATATATATATATATATATATATATATATATATATATATATATATATATATATATATATATGGTGCATATATTTATCAAAATGCTCCTCTCGAGTTGATTTTTCTAGCTGACTAACGAGTTTGTGGACACTGGATTTGGTTTTTCTGAGGTAAATGTGACATTATGTGAATTGTTTACAAGTTTTACTGCCGTCTTTCCGCGTTTGAATCACTGACTGAGCGATCACATGAGACATGATACGGATTTCGGTAAGTTGTAGGCGTACTCTGTCCTTTAACCCACTTTCAGATGCTCATTCATGTTTATTTCGCGCTGTATTTAGGCGGAGGAGAAGATCAGTTCACCTGCTTCTCACTGTCGCGTCTCCAGCTGAGTTGCGCCATAGCAATCTCGCGCCAAAGCGGTATTTATGTTTATAGATTTCATAATAAAATGGACGTAATGTGAAATCTGAGACTTTGTTTCATATCAGTAGTAACAAAGCACAAAGATTATTGCGCTTTATTGGATGGGAGGCGCTGCAGTGTTCTGTTCATTCATAAACTTAATGTGAGAATTGGTTACGTTCAAAAGCACAGTATCGATACGGCAGCTGCTGTATCCATACGCACATTGTCAGGAGTTCATGATGATGTATCGTTGTATCGATATTCTGAGCACAGCCATAGACTACGTTTACATGTGCACCAATAATATGATTATTTCTAAAAATCTGAGTAAAGTCTTTAAATAAGGACCATTTTTATTTTAAAATTAACCTTCCTCTGATTATAATCCCCTCAGTTATAGAGGCAGAAATGCCAATCCGAGATCCGACAAATCCGAGATCCGATTCTCTGAGGCGCAAACTAACGTGGCGCCGCCCATCGCGCAGCATAGATCAACTAACACACATTTACTCACACATATTTGAACATCAGAATATCAGATAGTTCATGACATAGTTAGCAAGTTTGTGAATACTTTGAATAAAAAAGAAAAAACTAAATAAACCCGATACAGCTGAGCTGTCATACAGCGCTGGTGCGGCTGCTGTGTGTCATGTGAGAAGCGTGACGCGTCTCCATGGAAACAATAAAGCCAGAGAATATGGTCATGTTTCTGCAAAATAAAGCTGAAGGTTGAAGCTGGTTTGTAGCAGAGCAAGAACACAGTCGACTGCTGTTATTACTGTAACTGTTATTAAAGGGTTACTTCAGCGATTAGCATTAAGCTTTGTATCAGTAGAAACCCGGGAGTATATTCAAATTATCGTACTTTCCCCCTCATATGACCCTGAGACGAGATAATTATGTATTTTATTTCTGGAAAAATTCCTCCGATGACGCAAATATCGTCATTTTGCATCATCGGAGGAGTTTTTGTCCAGAGGCTGAAGACTACAGCCAGCAGGAGGCGCTATTCCCACATGTTTTCAACATCGCACTCACAGCACTCGGCTCGGGAGCTGCGGAGATTCATGTAAACGGAGCGGTGGAGAGCAAAGGGAGTGTTTCAACTGTTCAAATGAACTTCCTATGAAAGTTAAGCTTCCAAAGACATGAACTGAACACCGCCAGACTGATCACGCGCTGTGAATGCGGTCGCGATTCCCTCAGCTCATGTGATGTGAATCCCACGATTACCTCAGCTCATGTGATGAATGTTATCCGACTCCTGCTGCGTTTGTGCCGTGATGCTCAATCGGCTCACTCATATTGAACAGACATGCTCAGTTTTTAAATTGTAGTGTCTCTAACTGAACTGATTTTATGAAAATGAACGCGGTGGGCAAGTGATCCAGTAATCCAGTAGCCGACTAGCCGTGCCTGGAGTAGGGCAGTGAAGCAGTGCATTCTGGGAGTTGTTGTCTTTCATCCCCATGAGACAAAAATACATTTTCTGTGTTTTCTCAGTCTAGAAGGCACCAAATTCAAAAGTAATTTCACATTTCTACTACACTAATGACCCAGTTTAAATACAGATTCATCTTCCCAGCGCTGAAGTACCCCTTTAAGAGTTAAGCCTGTTGTAGTTGGGTTAGCTGGCTTTAGTTTTTTTGTATTCTGTATATTGTACGACATCACTAGCGTAAGGCAAAGTTTACATTGTAGGCTATATCAGTCTCAAGCAATCCCGCTCTTCACATTCGACACAGTGCCATCGAGTGTTAAAAAACGCCAAAGGCGAAGCTTGAATTTACGGGTATGTCCCTCTTTGGCTACTGTACTTTCAAGATGGAGGGGCAACATGGCGACGCGCATTCGAACCCACATATTTCGAACCCGACGCGCATATTTTTGAAAGAACTAATTGTTTTGAGCTAAGAATAAACTAAAAAAGTTACACAGTGTAGCTTTAAGCTGCAGTTCTGCTTCCCATTTCTGTTTTATGTATAGTGAGTCAAACCCATTACAATTTTGTAAGCATTTATACAGCCTGGATACAATTTTCGAAGGTAAATGTCTGCATGCCCCTACTATCATATCTATTAATTCACTGCCCTCTTTAGAAAGGTGATTTTCAATGTCTGTACTATAAAAATACCTAAATAAATCAGTTTTCCAGGTCAAATTCCCTTTTCAAGTTCTCAAAAGAAGTAAACTTTTTTCTATCTGTTAATGTACACACGGCAGTGATTCCCTTGTCAGTTCATCTTGTAAATGTGCTATCCATCTGAACACTTCTGAATTTTGGAGAGTACAATGGCCAGATCAACAATTTACATTCCCCCTCCATTTTGTATTTATTCAGTAAATCCCACCAGATCTTAGTTGTTGTATCTACTATAGGATTTGTTTTTATCAGTTGGGTTGTGGTTTTCTCACCCAGTCTCGTTTGTGATTGGCATGCTCCATGGGTTTCCATTTGGAGTAATATTCTGATGAACACCAATAAAGTATACATCTCAACTGGGCAGCTAAGAAATATTCTTTAAAATTTGGAAGACCAAGTCCTCTTCTTTTTTTCTCTAGTTGTAGAGTTGAGCTTAACCCTTGGTCTTGCCCCCTTCCAAATAAATCTTTTCACTTGTTTATCCCATTTATCAAATTGAGTGTTTGGTACAAATTGGCAGTGAAATGAATAAGTACAATAATCTGGGCAACACATTCATTTTTATCACTTCTATCCTTGAACTTAGATCCATTACTAGTGTTGCCCATTTTGCCAGATCTTCATTAATCTTACTATAATTAGCCTCATATGTGTTTAGTTCTCTAGTCAGATAAACCCCTAAATATTTTATTTTTCCTGAATCCCATTGCTGGCTTTAGTTTTACTGTGAATTTGTCAAGTAAATTGTGTTTTGTTTTTATTTATATATTTAAGTATACTTTAAACTTGTAATAAATTGTTCAATTTAAATAATTAAATAAAAAGCCATTCTTTTATCCACCTCATTTTGTGGCTCTTTTTCTAAAAGTATCGGTTTGGCACCGGTATCGAAAAAAACCCTAAACAAAACCCAACCCTATTCGCGATACATATCATTATCGTTTTATCGTCCAGCCCTATTAGAAAGTGCTATTTATGATATAATTTATTAGATTTTTTTGTTGTTGATTTTGACACTTTATAATCAACACAATTCTAAAAACAGTTACATTACTGACTTTGGTAATGCAAAGATAATCTGTAATTGATTTAAAATTATAATCTATATATAAAAATTTATTTATTTTGCAATCATTAAAATAGATTTAATTATTAAACAAAAGAAATCCGCATCTGGATTCATTGCATCAATGAGAAATCAAACCTCTTGATTCTGGGGTGAAGTGTGACATGATTTAATGAGATTCAATGCAATGCAAACCCACTTCAATGCAAATCAATGGCCTACTGGCGGTCTCTCTCAATCTCCTCACATGTGCGTCGGTTTTGCTTTGCCCTTCACTGGCAGAGACCACTGTTCAATTTCAGTTCCTCAGTGATTTCTTCCCTGACCTCTGCAAAAACTAGCCAAGAGGGCCATCTCTGCGTCGCCCTCGCAGGGCTTCCGCACAATGTCACAAAAGACATCATTAAAATTGCAAGAGGACGACAGGAAAACGAGAGCGGGTTCTGAAGCTGCAGCAGTATTTCTCAGCAAACTGAATATTTGAGGTGGAAACACTTTCAGACTCAGCAGTGCTTTAATGCAGACACAATTAAAGGAACACTCCACTTTTTTTTAAAAAATAGGCTCATTTTCCAATTCCCCTAGAGTTAAATAGTTGAGTTTTACTGTTTTTGAATCCATTCAGCCGATCTTTGTATCTGGCGGTAGCACTTTTAGCATAGCTTAGCATACATCATTGATTCTAAACAGTCCATTAGCATCTCATTCAAAAAATGACCAAAGACACTTTTAATATTTTTCCTATTTAAAACTGGACTCTTCTACAGTTACATCGTGTGCTAAGACCAACTGAAAATGAAAAGTTGCTATTTTCTACACCTAAATGGCTAGGAACTACTTTCTCATTCCTGCGTAATAGTCTGGGATCTTCACGGCTGTACCATGGCTGCAGCGGCGCAGTGATTCGTTGGTATTCTGTGAAACATGGTGGTGGTACACCTTCGACTTACTATCACAGCCCTTTACAACACACAGAACCATGGCTAATCACACAGGGAAATCCACAACACAATTTGTCGGCTGCAAGCCTGAAACTTTCTCTGCAACTACACAACTTAGTGCCAGTCACATTGAAAGTTACCTAGCTGGGGCTACTTTCAGCGCTGCGTAATATCACTGCGCCGCTGCAGCCATGGTACAGCCGCGAAGATCCCAGACTATTACGCAGGAATGAGAATGTAACTTGTTTTAAATAGGAAAAATATTGAAAGTGTCTTAGGTCATTTTTTGAATGAGATGCTAATGGACTGATTAGAATCAATGATGTATGCTATGCTAAGCTTAGGGGTGGGCGATATCTCTATTTAAAATATATCGAGATATTTTTTAAACACGATATGGATTTTGACATATCGTATATATCGATATATTGTTTATATTTAATTCTGATTCCGCCACTTTGCTGGTTTGCCTTCTCTGTGCTGTGCTCGCCCCCGCCGCTCGCACTAGGACTAAAATCTTTGTGTGTCACAGAACCCGTCACTGCTTAAGCTCTAAAACCTGCCAGTGCTGGAGGCAGCTGCCAGTCCGGTAGATGCATGTGAACGAAACCACAACGCTGTTCTTTTTTACACAATATGCAATTCCGCCATTTTTACACAAACTAGTACGCGAGAACCACTACGGTACGTACATTAGGTCAATATTCACCACTAACCAATTGGTTTGCGCCTGCCTCAAGATCTCTCAGTGTTTACTTAACACTTTAACTTATATTTTATTCTGCTATATATCGCATTTTTCTTCAATATCCTAAAATAGAGTATAAGCCGTGTCTATCACAGAATCATTGTATCGCTGGCTCTTCTTCACGAGACGACAGCATGAGTTAATAATAGACACAAGACAATTCTGCATTGTGCTGACTGCGGACTTCCTGTTTGAATGCCGAGCTCTTCTGAATTATAGGATGATGATGCTTATACCACAAAATGGGTAGATGACATAAAATGTCAAGCAGTGACAGCAGCTCCCGGCAATGTGACATGCTGTTTTCCCATCTATATCTGACCTCTCATATTACTCAACGACTTCATGAAATATTTGTACCTTTACAGATTCAAAATGTAGGGATGCAGGGTATATCAGCAGCATATCGGTCGATATATGTTCATTTTTTATGTTGTAGTTTTGGCTGATATATTAAAGCCAATAAATAATGGATTCTTTCCTTCAGCTGAGACGCTTCAGATGTTTGCCATGATGGGTTTGAATTGCTTGAAATATGATTGGAATCACTTTAGGAAAGGGGTGTGCAATATATATCGTCTGCGATAACATCGTAATTGTTATTTTAACGATGTGCGATCTGATATTATCGAGTACATCCCTCACACGCACACGGAGAGAGTACACGCATACACTAACATTACGCAATGCAGTTTTTGTTGATTACCGTATATACCAGAATATAAGACTAGGTTTGTGTCCTAAAAATAGACTGAAAAATGGGGTCTTATATTCGCGATATAGACCAAATCACAGAGGGAAATGGAGAAAGCAGAGGGAAACAGTAGAGGGCACCAACACCATAGGATACGTAATGAGTGACAGTTTACATGCACAGCAGCTGACAACACAAGTTAACCGCGTTTACATTACTTTATAAATAAACCGGGTTATTTCCTTGCAGTGACGTCAAAAATAATAATGTCCATATCTGACTTGGAGTATTCCAGATGTTACGTCAGTTGTGATGTTAAAGCTACACTGTGTGATATTTTCCCCCATCTAGCGGTGAAAAGGTATATGACCATCCAGCGAATATTAGTTTCCGTTCCTCTCAATTCCGATTTCGTTTTAACTCCTACGGTGGCTGATTTAGTCCAAGATTAATATGGCTTCCAGTTCGATCAAGTGATGAGGTTACTTTAGAAAACTATTATAATTTGCAGTTATTTGTTAGTTAACATGTAGGTTATGACATCTATGTAAAATACCTTTTCGTTATTTTTTACCATTTCATTGCTAACATCAGCGATCAGGTTCCCAGACGAATGCAAGCTAATCTTAGTAACGTAACTTTTATCGGTGCTATCGTTATTCTGTATATTGTACGACATCACTAGCGTAAGGCAAAGTTTACATTGTAGGCTATATCAGTCTCAAGCAATCCCCCTCTTCACATTCGACACAGTGCCATCGAGTGTTAAAACACCAAAGGCGAAGCTTGAATTTACGGGTATGTCCCTCTTTGGCTACTGTACTTGTACTATACTGTACCCCTCACACGTATGTATTTTCAATGGTATATTATAAACTTACAAGAATACTTTATTACTTGAAAGAAGTAAATATACATTAATGAGCACATATATTTTTGAAAGAACTAAGTGTTTTTAGCTAAGAATAAACTAAAAAAGTTACACAGTGTAGCTTTAAATAAAGCGTGCACCGTCTCAGCGGGAGATTTACGGCTCATCTTACCCCTCATGCGGTTACAGATTCAGCGTTTTGACTGAACCTCTTAATGCGTTTATGCCGCGCGAAATCGGGATAAGAGGCAAACAACGCCCTGTCCCGACCGGTTTACACTTAAGCCGTTCATGACCTAATGCCGATAAAAGAAAACGGGTTCCCGCGTTTACATGAGCATGTTCATTGTCGTCTTATTAGGCATAATGAACGTGCTTGTAAACGCACTCATTGTTATCAATGAAATAAACAGTAAAGGCCCGTCTGCACTGCTGTTCTTACTGCAACCCCACAGTTTGGTTTGTTTCAAGACTTGAATGTCAGATGTGTTTGATTAAAAGCAGATGGTTATTTTCAATCTTCACAGTACCACAATTACATACATACATTATTTTGTGAAAAGGTTATTCATTTTTGTCACTCATTTCTGAACTCATTGTCAGAGTGCACTTTATTTTGTGACAAATTAATCCAAGTATTTAATGAATGCTGTTAACATGTTTTTTCCAATGAAATATCAGTAGAATTAAACATTTTCTGTTGAAAACCAGATTTCTCCAACAAAAATCAATTTTTTCCACAAAAATAAGTCTGAAAAAATGGGGGTCGTTTATATTCAGGGTCGTCTTATATTCAGGTATATACGGTAGATAGTGCGGTGTAAACGCTTTTACTGCGTGCTATATTTATATCATACAATGTACTAAGATATCACACAAAGATTGCAGTTTTTCAAATGTGCTATTGATTTTATGCAAGTTTACTGAACAAGAAGTTAATATTAAGTGACTTACAGTTTAGACTTACATATTGCCTGTTTTTGCTCTATTTCGCCAGCGGAAATTAGTTCAAAATAAACACACAGCACTGTATCTGCGTCTCTGAGCAAAAAACTGCGGTGTTTTCATACTGGACGGATCAGCTTTTTGAACCGAATCAATTAAATCAATGACTAAGATAGATTAAGAGAGTCAAATGCTTCATTCCTTGAGTGAATCAGCTGTGTGAGTGAATCAGCTGTGAGAGTGTGAATCAGCGGTGAGAGTGAATCAGCGGTGAGAGTGAATCAGCTGTGAGAGTGAATCAGCTGTGAGAGTGAATCAGCTGTGAGAGTGAATCAGCTGTGAGAGTGAATCAGCTGTGAGAGTGAATCAGCTGTGAGAGTGAATCAGCTGTGAGAGTGAATCAGCTGTGAGAGTGAATCAGCTGTGAGAGTGAATCAGCTGTGAGAGTGAATCAGCTGTGAGTGAATCAGCTGTGAGAGTGAATCAGCTGTGAGAGTGAATCAGCTGTGAGAGTGAATCAGCTGTGAGAGTGAATCAGCTGTGAGAGTGAATCAGCTGTGAGAGTGAATCAGCTGTGAGAGTGAATCAGCTGTGAGTGAATCAGCTGTGAGAGTGAATCAGCTGTGAGAGTGAATCAGCTGTGAGAGTGAATCAGCTGTGAGTGAATCACACCCATGACTGCTGACAGACTCCACCCTATTATCATAAACTCCGCCCCTCAGTGAGCTGTACACAGTCCGCCATGTTCATCTCCTCACCAGAGCATTCAAGTAAGAAATGTGCTCTTATTAAAGCTACTAAAGTTATTCAGACAAGAGCAGTGAGGATTTTCTGTGTATGTTGTGTTGTTTGATTCATATTAACAGCAGAGATGATAATCAACACCAAACAGATGTTTTAGTTTTTAGCTGAGTATCTGAGGCATGAGCTGGAAAGGCTCCGCCTTCTTCTGGAAAGGAGGCGGAGCAGCAGCTCATTTGCATTTAAAGATACATGCACCAAAACAGCATGTTTTCCTTCCACTCAAAAATAGGCATTAACAACATGGTATAATCAATGATCTGTGGGGTATTTTGAGCTGAAACTTCGCGCACACATTCTGGTGACAACTGAGACTTATTACAACCTGTAAAAAGGGGCATAATGACGAACCAAAAACCATAATAGTACGTTAACTTAAGCATTTTAAACATGTTGCTTCGTTTCGTTTGGCAAGGCCTGTAATCAGAAAAACACAGGCTGTATTTTTCACTTTGCTACCTTAAATTAAAGCAGATTTTAAGTTGTTAGCGCTTCCACTTGCCAAATTTGTTGACAGAAATGCTTTTGACTGTTCTGCTCAATTTAAGAGAGTAATCAATAATGCTTAAATTATTCCAGCTTAAAGCAGTTCAAAATAAAGTCATGCAAAATATGCGCTTATCAATGTGCAAATATTTCAGCAAATGTCATTAGTTTCCTTTAGGACTGCTGCATAATTCTGCAATAAATTAGTGTAGTGCACTCTACTAGACATTCATCATACCATCCCGCTGAAATCCCCTTCATCTCCATAGTGTGCACTTTTCCTAAAGCCATGCCAGTCTTAAAATACCCTTTAAACTAGATTTCATGTCTAAGATATCAAACTATTAATATCTCTACGATATTACTCCACATTAAAGCAATGATTCACTTCTAATGTTGTTCCAAACCCACATGACTGACTTTCTTCTGTGAAAGCAAAACACAGTAAAGGAACATTTAAAGGAATAATATTCACATAGATATTCAACAACAGTTCATAGAGAACACAGCCATGAATGTCTATAATAAACAATAAGTCATTCGTACTCCATGTGCACTTTAGGGCTGGGCGGTATATCGGTATTTTTTTTTAGAAACGATATGGAATAAGGCAATGCCGTTTATATCGATATACAGTAGAACGCAAAAATAGCGGAGGATGCAAAATGAGCTGATGCGGGGAAAGTGCATGATACAATTTCAACATCACATGCTTTATATTAAGGCAGGCTTCTTGATTTCTGGGGGAAAAACAAGCAAAATTATCTGCCAATGGGGTGAGAAAACTAATCTTGTTTCTGTTTGGGACGGAAACAAGATTAGTTTTCTCACCCCATTGGCAGATCATTTTACTTGTTTTAAGCAAGAACTCGCTTCGTTTTGATTTTATTTTCCAGAAAACAAGAAAAAAATATGTCATTTTACTTATCTAGTAAATGCATCTTGATTTAAGAATTATTAGATATTTAGCCTACAAACAAGACATCAATACTAAATAAGAGCATTTTTTGCAGTGCACACATGGCACCTTCACAACAAGGTAAAAAGTAAAAAATATTGTTTCTATATCTAGAATGGCATTTAGTCTATAAACACATTTAAAGAGCACCTATCGTGTGATTTTGAAATGTACCTTTCATGTAGTGTGTAACATAGATCTAAGTGAACAAAAACATCCTGCAAAGTTTGAAATATGACAGTGCACCGTATATAAAGTTATTGTCTTTCAAAAGTAAGAGTTGACTCGGAGTCATTTTTATGAATCGTTAGAAGACTGAAGCTTTTTCTCTGACTAGATGAGGTCAACTTGTCAAGTTATTTGAATACGATACGGGCACTTATTGAGCACGCCAGTGAAAACACTAACTGTAAGTGTTATTAATAATTGTTGCTTTTATGTTTTATGTAGCATGCTTAATAATTGTTTGGTTTGTTGTGTAAGCACCGTTTAGCTTCTAGGTCTCCAATGACAATTGTATTGAGATGTGTAAATTGTTTGTTGTTGTTTTCTGAGTTTTCTCTAAGAATAGAGTCATACGTCGTAGTAACGTAATGTTACTGCATTTTTATTTATTTTTTGGTAAAACTTTATGTTTATGCATCGATTTAATGCTCCATTGGCCTGAAGTGACAAAAACTAAGGTAACGTTACATTGATGCTTACCATTGAGAAATATCCTGCTCCAGTCGTGGTGTTTGCCATTGAGTTTGTTGATCATTCGCATCTCCAGACGTTTGCCCTTCATATTCAGGCTTGAATTGATAGGGTAAAATTGATGCCATGTTTGTTCATACTCTTTATACGCGTTTAAACTTGTTAAACCGAAAACCATTTATGGTGATGGGCGTTCCGTTTCCGAAAATATCTGCACAGACTATACCAATCACAGCTGGACGAGGTCATCGGACCAATCACAGCTGACGGGTCATCGGACCAATCACAGCTGGACGGGTCATCGGACCAATCACAGCTGGACGGGGTCATCGGACCAATCACAGCTGACGGGTCATCGGACCAATCACAGCTGGACGGGTCATCGGACCAATCACAGCTGGACGGGTCATCGGACCAATCACAGCTGACGGGTCATCGGACCAATCACAGCTGGACGGGTCATCGGACCAATCACAGCTGACGGGTCATCGGACCAATCACAGCTGACGGGTCATCGGACCAATCACAGCTGGACGGGTCATCGGACCAATCACAGCTGACGGGTCATCGGACCAATCACAGCTGACGGGTCATCGGACCAATCACAGCTGGACGGGTCATCGGACCAATCACAGCTGACGGGTCATCGGACCAATCACAGCTGGACGGGTCATCGGACCAATCACAGCTGACGGGTCATCGGACCAATCACAGCTGACCGGTCATCGGACCAATCACAGCTGGACCGGGTCATCGGACCAATCACAGCTGACGGGTCATCGGACCAATCACAGCTGGCCGGGGTCATCGGACCAATCACAGCTGACGGGTCATCGGACCAATCACAGCTGACTGGGTCATCGGACCAATCACAGCTGACGGGTCATCGGACCAATGACAGCTGGCGGGTCATCGGACCAATGACAGCTGACTGGGTCATCGGACCAATGACAGCTGGCGGGGTCATCGGACCAATGACAGCTGACGGGGTCATCGGACCAATGACAGCTGGCGGGTCATCGGACCAATGACAGCTGACCGGGTCGCCGGACCAATGACAGCTGACCGGGTCATCGGACCAATGACAGCTGGCGGGTCATCGGACCAATGACAACTGACCGGTCATCGGACCAATCAGAACTGACCGGGTCGCCGGACCAATCACAACTGGCGGGTCGCCGGACCAATCACAGCTGACGGGGTCATCGGACCAATCACAACTGACTGGGTCATCGGACCAATCACCGCAGATTAGCGTCAGGTAAAGGATGGGTTTTGAAAAGTGAATCACTAAACAAATCATTTGAGAATCGCTGTCAAAACAGGTAAAAATAAATGCATATTATAAGAAAACTAAAGTCTTTTTTGCCATTGCATGCATACAAAACTGTTGTTGGGGACTTCTAAAACAATATTTGGAACATTTTAAAAGCCATAATATGTGCTCTTTAATATACACATACAAATGCACAAAAGTCTGTAATTTGGCCTTTATTTCTCATTTGATACGGCTACATTAAAAATGAAAAAATTAAATAACCAACATTTCTGATAAAAACAAAACAAAAACAAAAAAATCACCCACCTAATTACTTCTTGTGGCCTGCGTATTCACAACGAGTACAAATAGCGATGCAGATGCTACTTGGGTGCAGAGATATCACACAACACACGCCGGTATGTTGACGCATGTTGTGGGATTTCATGTGTTGCGTGATATCTCTGCAGTAGCAGTGCTTCGCCTGTGCTTCCCCATAATATAGTCCCAAGTTAATATCTGCCTATAGGAAATCGCCTAGTCTTAATCTGCGTCGCTATTTGTACTCGTTGTGAATACGCAGGCCACAAGAAGTAATTAGGTGGGGGGTTTTTTGATCACTTTTACTCGGGACATGCTAGCTGGCAACATAGGATTCCATTCATTATGCTAAGCTAAGCTAGCGGCGACCCTGCCAAACTAAAACAATGCATGCACTGAGACAAACATGCATTTGCCCACATATCTAAATGGCTTCTGTGAACGAGCGTCAAACAGACGGAGCGCAATAATTCTGACTGAAATTTGTTGGACAATAAATCTGACATAGGGAATTTTAAACCTACAAGGAAGTGTATTTTTATGAAAGTGACCATTATAATGGGTTAATCAAAAGTAATTAGTCTGTGCTTTTGTTTTTTATTTTAATTTAGTTTTTAGATTGTAATGTTTTAATGTAATGTGATTTTAACCCCCTTTTTGCATGCATAGCCTACATTCATGCATGTGAAATAACTTTTTAATTTTGTTTAGATATATACACTGTACAGTCAAACCAAAATGTATTCAGACAACATTCTCACATTATCAGTTTATTCACTATAGTTTAGAAAATGGTAATAAAATATGACAAGAACTGTGCCAGAAGAAATTAACATCTTGATAATGTCAGATCACTTTGATAGAAACGGATGTAATGGATTATAATCAACCAATCAGCTGTTAGATTTAACTACACAATTAGATAATACCAATGACCAAGCAATGCTTCATTCTGTTCAGTCTGTGGGGTCAAAGGTCACGTTAGCACTTAAAGAAAAACACTTCAGCAAAACATGCTCAGCTCAAAGTGTCTGAATCATTTTGCTCCCTAATGTTTATCAGTTTGACCGGTAGTCACTGTATGAAGAGTCTTTGGGTATAATGACTATTTTGCGGTCCTCACTTACAGAAATGAACTGTAGTGTCCAGCACACACTAGTGAAATATTATATCTGTCTGAATATATATATATACATATACAGAGATATGATTTTTTTGGGCCATATCTCCCTAGTGCAGGGCTGGGCGATATATTGAATATTAGCGATAATAATCGCAATAATTTTGACAACAATGTAAAATTTGAAAATATTGAATATATTTTAAATTCAGCATGCATACTTTCCCAAAACACATTACAAGATAACGCAGAGCTCTGCTTCCACCGTTCACTAAACATTGGAAGCAGAAGAGTTAAATATATACACGCAATGACAAAGAAAGCAACAGAAACATGCGCGCATGAGAGAAATAATAGCGCGGCGCGGGACTCTGACCTGAAGCGCACACACACGCCTTTCAGACAACATGCGATCGGGATTCAGTTCTTTCATGGATTATTGGGTTTCAATGGTCAAACAAATGTAAAAATGCACGTCCTGGCGAGTATTAAACACAGTAGTGTGTGTCTTTAGTGAACGCACACAGAGTTGAGTGAGAAATCGTGTGTTAGTGAGTTTGGTCCGTGCAGCTCTTAAAGGGCCGGAGCTCATATTCTGTGTGATTTAATGTTCATCAAACAACAACGAAAAATAGAAAACCACCCCATGCTTGGCTAAACAACTTTAATATATTTATTAAGAATCAGTGTAGCCGATAGTACATTTATAGAGTGAAGACTTTTTTTATATATATATAATTTTTTATTTCTTGACTTGCTGCTGTTAAATAGACCCACTGTAGATGGAAATAAAGCACTTTGTCATATTGTTTGTCATTTGCATGTTTTTCTTACGTAAAAAAAAAAAAAAAGATCAAATTAAAAATCTTATCTTGTAATTATAAAAGTACATTTTAAAAAATATGAAATTACTCGTATCATGATTTAAGATTTTGGTCATGCCAACCCGTTCAGTAAACGCAAACATTATGTATTTAATTTGGTTCTCTCTAAATATTTTTTGTTGTTTTTTTTTTTATGGGGGCAAAATACTTTTATTTTTTTTAAGCAATTGCAAACATAGAGATATATATTGAATATCGTAAAAATGTTGACAATATCGAGATACAATTTTTAGATATCACCCAGCCCTACCAGTGCACTTTTTTTCTCCATACTATGGAAGTCAATGGGGTCCATCAAAATATCTTCTGTGTTCAACAGATCAAAGAAACTCATACAGGTTTGGAACAACTTATGGGTGAGTAAAAGAGTTTTAATTTTTGGGTGAACTGTCCCTTTAAATTGTGTTATAACCCAAAATCACACTCAGCTTCTGCTTGACTGCTATGATCACCATGTTGTTGATGGGAAGTGAAGAGTTGTCTCTCACAGTAGAAAGCCAGTTTTTGAATGACATGACGGGGAGTAAATGCGTTTTGTTCTTTTCTGTGATCGACTCCTTCAATGTACACGCAGACAAAAATAAACATGTGTAGTGCCTTACCTGGCAGTTGTAACAAGTACTTGTACGGTTCCAGAAGAATCCTTTCAGAAGTTGCTCTTTTTTCTCCATCCATCCCTCCGTTTCTACAAAGAAACCTGCGTAGAGAGAACGAGAGAGTGAGTAGAAACACAGCCTCCACAATAAGGTGACCGCTCAGAACGTCTCATAGAAAGTCTGACTAAATGCACCGCCAATTATTCTTGGCTGAGTTGTTATTAATTCAATTTGCTTTACTTCCTGGTAAGCTCCTAACATTATGCATGCGGTGTCGGGACACAGTAAACAGGGCATCATTTGTTCCAGAACACGTCCTGTTTTAGAAGAGCTCAATCGAATTTACCTTTGAAAGAAATGTATGATAATGTCTCATTTAAAGTATAATAGGTGTAAATGCAATATCTTTTGTACTGTTAAAAAAAAGAAGCTCTGCATTATTTGATCAAAAATACACAAAAAAATGTGAAATATTATTGCAATTCAAATAATCTGTTCTCTATGTGAATATATAGTGCAGTGTGATTTATTCCTGTGATCAAAGCTGAATTTATCATCATTACTCCAGTCTTCAGTGTCACATGATCCTTCACTAATCACTCTCATATGAGGATTTGATGATAAAGAAACATTTATGATTATTATCAGTGTTCAAAACAGTTCATACTTTTATGAAGAAAAAAAAAAGTATTTGTATTTTTACCGATCTGAGCACTTGGTCTGAAGCTCACAGCGCAGCTGCACATAAGGCGTGTCTGAATCCACTTTTGCTGGTTTAACGATTGGAAAAACAGTCGGTGCGCCTGGTGCATTGTCCCAAAGGGATTGTGCCTCGTCTCTTAATGAGTCATGGGTGTGTTTTGGGTGTAACGTGCAAGAAACCAATCAGAGTCTCATCTCCCATTCCCTTTAAAAGCCAAATGCATTCGCACCATGAGCAGATTCACTATTTACATGGAGGAAAGACTGAGCACTTCTCTATAGAGGAATCCTTTTATTTGTAATATTTGGCATGTGTGTGTGTGTGTGTGTGTGTGTGTGTGTGTGTGTGTTGCTGCGCATCCCTGTGAGTGTGTAATAATCAGAGTGTATGCGTGTTGTGCACCGCCTATAGGCTCATATTACTAACACACCCTTTAAATAACACAAAATACTGCACTATTGACTAAGGTTTGGGCGATGTCCCCTAAATTGGTATTTGACGATGTTTACAGTAAAACATTGCGATGGCCGATTATATCGTCGTTTTTTTTCCATCTATTGTCTTTTTATAAAAATTTATAATTTACTATATTCAGTATTTATGTAAAGAGATAAAATACAATTTTCTACTTTAAAAAAACTATAATTTCGTTATTTTACTAACCCAAATAAGGACTCGCGAGGGGAAAAAAGTAGCTGCCTTCCACTTAAGAGTTGTGCACTTCTTATTTGAATATATCTCTTTATAAATACAATTTTCTACTAAAAACTATAATTTCGTTATTGACCCAGTGTTTTGTATGTGAATGCTGTTTTACGTGAATATTGCCACAGGAGTAAAGCAGCTTTGTTTACAAAGGAAATAAATTTGCAGTTGTTACATCGCAGCCATGAAAACATAGCTATGGATTCATGCCGAATGAGAGAGGGAGGCTGAGCCCAATTTAAGACCTTCCAGCTCATTTATTCTGTATTGCGATATCCGGGAATTTTAACAATAGACCTAACGTTAGTTAATTTTATCCCACTGGACATCTCGTTTCTTTTCCCAAATCTTCACTCGCGGCACAATCATTTTCGCAGGGAATTATAAACGTTTCTTCCTTTCATTTGCCTAGAAGTCTATTATATCCATTCACATCCTGTACACACTGTAGGACGAATACATTCTTACTTCAAATTTTATTTAACACAGTTTGTGCTTGTTATTAGACTCGAGGCATGTCAAGTTTAGTTATTTGAATAGTGCATTTGACACACCGGCGATTTTACTATCGTTTTCTCTGGCAGTGAATAATCAAACATAGCCTAAATATCTTCACCCTGTGGAAGATTATGGAAAATTTGCTCTTCAGACATTTTACAACAAGTGTTGCTTTGCAACATCAGGAGAAAACATGAAGACGAAGATATTCAGAAAGGTGTCTATCCCACATTCATCTCAAAGCGCGAGCGGCATATGACGCATCTTTGCGGGGAAATAGCCAAGGCTATGAAACAAATCTTTTTTTAAACTAATAATTAATTTTCTTATATTCTTACAGGCTGTAGTGTGTTGTTTCATTGACGAAAAAAAACCCACACGCTTATGAAATGGATTTATTATTTCAAAATGTAGGCTATATCTGGCAAAGACTGCAATATTTAAAATAGCATATGTATTAGTTATACTCTCAATTTAATTTAGAGCAATCCCTCAAGTTTTTACACAACAAGATTCGCAACGGGGGGTGTGGCATCACGATGGTCGATGATATGATCCATCGGCACAAACCTACTATTGACTTTAGAGCAGGTGTATGTTGGTCAATGGCGCAGTCATTTTCAGTTCCTTAAAACAGCAACACACCAACAATGCTCCTGAACACACCTGGTGTTCAGACCAGACGCCCATGGGTGAACAGATGCGCCAGTGCATTTGAGATTTAAACAACGCGGAGCTGGACGTGAAAATGAGAACTGCGTCGGGCTGAAACTAGCAAAAAACACCTGCGTCACGGCTGGCGTTACATTGGATCAGGTGTATGATAAGACTCTTATGGTGCGTTCACCGACGCGATTTGCGCGATTGATTTACATGTAAAGTCAATGCAGAGACGCGAATAGCCATTCTGCGGCACGAATCACGCGAATTGAGCGTTTTGAACGTGTGATTCGTGCGAATCGCTCAAGTTGAAAAATCTGAACTTTGGCGGATATTCGCGCCGTGTTAACCAATCAGGAGCTTGCTCTAGTAGTGACAACAATGAGGAGAAAATAGTATTAATCATATATTAATATCTGGTTCAGACAAGTGTGCATTTGACTGTGATAATATTAAATGACATGAACCACAAGCAGTCTCTTTTTGTTAAATGCCAGTTTATGTATAATCAATAATACAAAAGTATAAGTAACTTCAAATGTATAATAAGCTATAATAAAGCAAACAATTCAGTCAAACATTCAAAGTCAGTGCTAGTATGCTACAACAGTAAATTAAAGTTAAATAGCCTAAAAATAAAAAGTAATGAAACTTAACTTTGCCCTCAGCCTAAACGATTTGCCTGGGAACAAATTATATATCCATGAGACCAAAGATCGCCGTTACACACACACACACACACACACACACACACACACACACGAATTATAGCTGGAGACACCACAGAGCCATCGGCAAATGTGGGAAGGACTGGCCGAGGAAAGGCTGCTCTCACCGGGGTTAACGAGCGCGCGCTGATCCACTGGAGCTCACAACTCCAGCGGAAGATAAAAAGTTCAAATAAGCACTTTTATAAATAAACCTAAGATTTGAGCTTTAAACAACTATATTCTCGCCTGATAAAGAAAAAGACCTCAAGTGACCGAGTCAAGTGGCTGGTAGAAGCCCCTCCCATGACGCCAATTTGCGTCTGTTGTGTAGTGAATGGCACGCGAATGAAGCGAATTTCTCGCGAATGAAGCGAGTAAACTCAAAATGTTCAAGCGTCCACCTTCACGCGAATAAGTCGCATTATTCGCGTCCAGTGTGAACGCCCATTAAAGTTTAACATTTTGATGCCTTATGCCTAAATGCTCAAAATTGTTTATTATGATTATTATGACAAAAAAGCCACTATTTATTGAACACTGAGTGCGTCTTTGCTTTTATACATTGGTAAAAAAAAAAAAAACGCAATAAAACACCAAAGCTGTGTTAGTGATTTTTAGGACTGGACCAGAATATTTGATTGGTGGGTTAGTATTCGATTTTCAATTTTGGGATTAGAATATTCTGGGGTTTTTTTCTCTCTTGCACACCTGGCACCCCCCTCGAAATGGTTCTCATTTGCGCTTGAATATGTTTACACAAAATTGTAATAAAATGGACTTAGGGTCACACTAGGCGCTCTAAACCGTGCCCCAAAGTCTGGTTCATTTGACAAGTGTGAGCGCTCCGTTCAGTTGGGCTCGAGCGCGGTTCTTATACATTGAGTGCTAACGTGCGAGCACGGAACGGTTGTCGCTAGTATGCGCTATTATGACAGCAAACCCCAAACTATTATGACTTTGATACGGCTTTCGATTGAATCAAGTATATTTAGGTTTATAAAGTTCCTGGTTCTCACCTTATTGACGAACATGAATTATAGTTTTGAGTAAAGCTGCAAATTCCTCCATCAAAGTCAGCTACCTCCATAATAATCAAATTCAACAATCGTGCTGAACGAATGACAGTGCGCATTTTACTTTCGGTTTAGAATTAGCACCAATTCTGGGGCGGGTTGCTTGAATGGTGGGTTCATCAGCCTATTATTCTTAATGAAAAACACAACAACAACACAGTACAATGACAAAATCTTAAATAAGCTCTTTTACGTTTCGTTTTGAAACCAAATCTTCATGTGCAAGTGATGTAACCGTAGGGGTGTGCGATATATATCGTCTGCGATAATATCGTAATTGTTGTTTTAACGATGTGCGCTCCGACATTATCGAGTATATCCCTCACACACACCCCACGTGATGAAGATTGTTGATTAGACTAATGCAGGTGCGCATTTCACTTTCCGCTTTCACTGCGTGCTATATTTATATCATATAATATAGTTAATGTGATATTGATTTTATACAAGTTTACTAAACAACAAGTTATTATTAAGTGACTTACAGTTTAGACTTCCATATTGCCTGTTTTTGCTTTATTTCACCACCTAAAAATTGTTCAAAACAAACACACAGCACTGAATCTGCATCTCTGAGCAACACACAGCAGTGTTTTCATACTGAACGAATCAGCTTTTTGAACAAATCAATGATTCAATGACTACGATAGATTAAGAGAGTCAAATGCTTCGTTCCTTGAATGAATCAGCTGTTTGAATGAATCGGTTGAATCTCAATGACTCACTCATTAAACGTGACTTGCTGCCACCTACTGGCGGTTTGAATTTCACAGTTAAAGTATCTTTTCATGTTTTAAATAATTTCAAATATCAATATTATTCAACATTTTGTTTTAAACATCAAAACATTATTTATCCATAACTGCAGGATATTAATTTGTCACTTCTGAGCTGTGTAAATGATCTAAATGCCAAACATCTGTGTTTCCTCTGCACTGCAAAGACACATTTTGTTGATAAAATTATTATTTAATTTGATAGTAACAGCCCTATTGTGTCTTATTATAATAGATTTTTATTAAATGTATGAAATTAAAACAAAAGATGTAAAAAGTAAATTTATCAATGTAAAAATGATTATTTCTGTCACTTCTGTGAACTGACCACCACACAGAATATGAAGAATATCATAAACTTTAGGAGTCAGCTGACCATGGCAGTCCGAAACCTGCCAAAGTACCAGCAATATTGTGTACACAAATAGTGAGTACACACTCAGCAAAATATCGTCCAATTATCGTTATCGAGAAAATCCCAGAAAATAGAGATATTCTATAGAGATATCCGATGTTCTTGCCTCACAGCAAGCCTATTATCAATCTAAATTAATATTCTGCAAAATATAGGAGCTTGAATAGCATCGTGAGAAGAATTTGTTCAGCCTCTTCCCTCCAAAGCTACGAATTTTCGGTCAGGGGGCCGTTCAAGGATGGTCCAACATAGTTAAAATTACCATAAATCAACAACTCGCTCATTGATTGGAATTAATAACCCTACATGCTGCACAGCGAACGCAGTTCCAGGCAGCTCTCTTGACCACATTCCAGTTACATATCACTTCGCAAAGTTAACTGTAATACATTTTGCACAATTTTATCAGTTCGCCTATATAGTGTAGCAACTAAAAGGCTACACATGACATTTTTTTCAATTGCGAGGTAATAACAGCCCTTTAAATATATCATCGGATCGATGTCTTGAGGTGTGGTAATCAGTGTTGGGGGTAACGCATTACAAGTAACTTGAGTTACGTAATAAGATTACTTTTTCAAGTAACTAGTAAAGTAACGCATTACTTTTCAAATTTACAACAAAATATCTGAGTTACTCTTTCAAAAAAGTTACTTTTTCACATTTATTTGACTGGCGCGTCTCCTGTCCCCATGAAATCAAGAGTAAGTGCAGAGGTGTTGTGTGTGAACATGATAGTTATTGTAGTTCTAGACTAAATCTGAGCATTTATTCATCTCACTTGCATAAAAAGTATTCCTCAAAAATAATAAAATCAGTCAAATGCAAAATATGCAAATCTCCAAAAAGTAAATGTTAAATAAAACAAATATTTTTATGCATTTAATCAATCTTTATTGTCCAATTTACTGCTGACCTTCAATGATTAAGTTAAACTTAATTAAGATTTTTTTTCTCCTGCGTCCTATTCTTCCATTACCCAGAATGGCAGCGCAGCACACACAGCGGAGCGTGTAAATTTGTATTTTTACCTCAGCCTGAGGCTTATTATTTAAATTTTGGTATGAAGAGGTCTTTACATTTGCATAAAAATATAACTTTTTGTCATAAAAAAACAAGCCCAGCCCAGGTGAGAAAAAGTAACACAAAAGTAACGTATTACTTTTCTTTAAAAAAGTAACTCAATAAGTTACTTTTTAAGGTAGTAACACAATATTGTAATGTATTACTTTTTAAAGTAACTTTCCCCAACACTGGTGGTAACCGTAGTATAAGAGGAATAATTGACTCCGGGCCGTTGAATTATTATTACTCCGCTTCACATCGTGACCGCATCACCACCTCGGGTGAATTATTAGAAAAATAATGCACAACGGCCCGTCGTCAATTATTCCTTACTTATAACATCAGGTGCATGACTAAAGAAAAAAATAATGTGCATTACCCGTATTATCTATAAATCATTCTGAGCAAAACACTTCGTTCGATCAGTTATATCTCAGCAACTGGAGTGACACAAAACACTAGATGAGCACTTCACCATCAATAGGAGCGATTCATTACAGCATGTGTCGCTGTCATGGAAGTGCAGCACTCGACTCATAAACCATTTCATGGACACGACAGTGACACGCGTCTGCCACACACACACACACACACACACACACACACACGCATGCACACACGCATGCACACACGCATGCACACACGCAGCCAGCAAAGACGACATTATGCTACATACAAACTAAACTAAAGCTCATTGGGACAAACTCTGATGTTGACTTGACAAAGTAGTATAATAAACTTGTAAGTTTAATAATAATTAAATTTAGTGAAGTGGAAAGAGAAAGACAATACATTACTAGCATGAATTAACATGTTTTAACACATTGCTGACATTAACATGTTGCTAGCATGTTTTTAAACATGATTTAAGATGTCACTATCATGAGCATGAATTAACATGCTGCTAGCATGTTTAACATGTTAAATTTTGAAGTTATGTGACGTTGGTGATTGTGACAAATATCGATTTCAATCTTGATTCAGTATCAATTCATATGTATATAGCCTACTGTACATATAAGGGAAATAAGTTTGCCTTTTTAGTACTATTTAAAAATTTAAATTATATTTGCTTGCATTTGTTAATATCCATGTGTGTGCGCTTATATAAGTATCATTAAAAATATTAGGATGTCAGTTATTAACATTTTAAATTTTCACATTTAAAGAAATCTAGTGTTTGATCATGTCTAAATATATATTCAAATGAAAAACCTAAAAATAAGGAAGCAGTTATGATCTGCAATACTTTGAGCAACTACACTAGATACATGTATATTTTATTAAAGAGCCATACAGGCACCTAGTGGCTAAATCCATTAAAGTGTCCATTAAAAAGTTGTAACTATGATTCTAAATTCAAAATTGCTTAATGTGGCTTTGGGTAAAAGATAAATCACTTGTTCATATCAGTAAGCAAGAGTTGTTGTGTAAGCTTTTTGTTATCATTCTTTGTCAGTTTTTCAGTGGTTAATATATTTTCCATTAAATAATGGCTCGTTTGCACTGAGCGGTACGGTTCAGTATGGTACGGCACGCATTTATTTGCATTTCCACTGTCAAAAGTTGTGACTGGTACCAAAATGCCGAACCATACCGTACCACTTTTTCGGTACCCTTCCGTTGGGGTACCTAGCACAGTGGTACGGTACTAAAGGGTGGAGCTAGACTCACTGCAGAACGCTGATTGGTTGACAGAATCGCTACTTGCACGCGCAACAGGGGATCGACAACGTCAACCGATGCTTTCCGTCATATCAAGTGACGTTGATTACTACTTTCCGGCATACACCACGCCTATCAAAAAGGGTACTGTTGGGAGTGGAAACACTCGAATTCATGGTTACAGACCCGAACTGCATTGTACTGTACCGCATCCGCCAGTGGAAACGAGCCATAAGATATAAAAGGGTTTCAGCACTTTACCCAGTTGAAAGGTTGCAGTTAATACACAGCATGAATTAATCTTTATATCTAGGACACATTGGTTTAAAAAAAAATAATAATATGTTCAGATGTGGTCAGGTGTCATACTTTGCACAGCACACCTGACCACATCTGAACATATTATTTAAAAATAATAATAATAATACAACTATTTAATGGACACTTTTCACATTTCTGAAGTTCTCAGAACTGATATAATATTGGCTTGGTAAACACAGATAATTTTTAGTGGAAGTATAGCGGTAATGTAGCGGTGAACTACAGCAAATATAACTGTGTTTACATTTTTTCCCCAGTAGCTACAGCTCCATAAAAACAATAAATAAAGTTAATATAGTATCTGGTAAGGACTAAGGATATAATATATTTATAATGCAAGCAATCAGTCAGTAAATGAATAAACTCATTTGCATCTGGTCCATTGATGAAGCCATGTCTAATCAGCTGTCCAATCACAACTGACTTTGAAACACGGAGTTAACCAATGACATTTCAGTTTACAATTAAATAAGTCCCGCCCCACGACCGCCAAAAAGAAAAGGTTTTCGCGTGAGCAAAATAGAAGATAGAGTGCGCTTTGTGGGGAATGATGAAGCTCGCAAGGGCTTGATTTGCGCGCAGAGATGTCATGCGCGCGCGGTTTAAAAGGAGCTTGCGGGCTGCTGTTTCCTTGGGTGAAGATCTGTTATTCTCTCGCGGGATTGATTTACTGCGCGCGGAAGCATCAGTTGTGCGCTTGGTTACTAAAGGCATTAAATGCCGCCATAAATGGAACGCAATATGTGGCAGCCGGTGTTGATTATGTGGTGCACCGCCACAAATTAGTCAATGTGTGGGTAACACTGCGTTACTAGCGTGTTTTAATGCTGTTAACATGAATTAGCATGTTTGCTAAAATGAATTAGCATGTTTGCTAAAATGAATTAGCATGTTTGCTAAAATGAATTAGCATTTCTTTAACAAGAATTAACATGTTGCTAGCATTAATTAGCATGTCACTAGCATTTTGTTAACATTATTTAACAAGTTACTAAAATGTTGTAACACATTGCTAACATGAATTAACATGTTGCTAACATGAATTACCATGTTCCTAGTATTTTGCTAACATGATTAAGCATGATAACACGTTTTAACGTCGTTAACGTGATTTAACATGTTTTGCTAACATTAACATTTGCTAACATGTTTTAATATGTTGTTAACTTGAATTAACATGTTGCTAGCCAGATTTAACATGATTGTAGAATTATTTAACATGTTAACATTGTTTGACATTTTGGTAACATGTTACTAACATGTTTTAAATTGTTACTAATATGAATAACATGCTATATTAGCATGTTATCATGATTTAACATGTAGCTTTGCTAGTGATGCAAAGTGGATAAAGTTTAAATACTTTATAAGTCTTTATTTTTATTGTACGTTTAAAGGTGCAGTATGTGCTATCTTAGCTTAGCATAATGAATGGAATCCTATGTTGCCAGCTAGCATGTCCTGAGTAAAAGTGATTAAAAAAAAAACCCAACCAATTACTTATTGTGGCCTGCAAACAACACAAGCACAACATACGCTGGTATGTTGACGGATGTTTGGGGATTTCATGTGTTGTGTGATATCTCTGCAGTAGCAGTGCTTCGCCTGTGCTTCCCCATAATATAGTCCCAAGTTAATATCTGCCTAGGAAATTGCCTAGTCTTAATCTGCGCTATTTGTCCTCGTTGTGAATACACAGGCCACAAGAAGTAATTAGGTCAGGGGTTTTTTGGGATAACTTTTACTCGGGACATGCTAGCTGGCAACAAAGGATTCCATTCATTATGCTAAGCTAAGCTAAGGGCGACCCTGCCAAACTAAAACAATGCATGCACTGAGACAAAAATGCATCTTCCCACATATCTAAATGTAGGAAAGAAGTTGAATAACCCCTATTTCTAAAAACAGTGGAGTGTTCCTTTAATGAAAATCGTAAGTCGGATCAGTTTGAAAAGCTACAGCAACCCGAGTCAAACAGTCTGAAGGTCTGAGCGGACTATACAATAATGCATAAGGAAGGAAAATATCTAGATTTTTATACAAAGAAAAATAAATGGTTTTCATCACTCCCTGAACCTGAC